>JABYPW010000447.1:0-25909 GCA_016880775.1 Phymatotrichopsis omnivora | reverse complement strand
GACCTATCCTTTAATACAGTAGTAGACTCTGCCCATAAGAATAGACTCAAATTCTTCTCCTGAAGTCTACCCAAATTACACGACCCATTTCAGAAGCCTCAAGAAAACGCAAATAGCAATGCCGAGACCAAAAAGGCAGCAACAGCACCTTCTACAAGCCCGGCAAAAGAAAGAGTGGAATTGAAACCCGGAGTTTTATGTTCCTGAGCATTTAGTACAATACAACACACCGGTATCGAAGATAGTGCAGTCGGGGAAATAACAGCAATCGAAATCAGCAACCGAATTTTAAACCTTGAATTTGGCGGGGGAAATTCTATGTAATAATTTCACAATCGATGATGATGATTCTGAGGATGAATGCGAGTTTGCAGATAACGAAGACAATGAAGAATTCGATCCTACACGAGCTGGGGCCACAATTTTTGAGCATCTTAGCGGTGTTAGTAGGATCACTTTTGATAAAGCGAAAATTCGGTTTCTCGGGGATCGATTCCAAGCCAGCGTACGCAACGGCGAGGTCGACGGGAAAAGCATGAGCTGCAAAAGGCAGCAGCTGGATGCTTACCACTTAATTCTAGGTGGTTAGTTACGTCCGAGGAAATGAGTGACAGTAGGGAAGGGGAAAAAGAGAAGGAAATTAAGGTGATTTGTTCCTGGATTTCTTCTATGGAGCGTGAGAGGTTAGCAAGGGACTAAGCAATGAAAGATCCCAAAAAAAAAGATTGCTTCTAAGCGAGTGCACCTGGGAGGACAGAACCTTACTAGACATCAGGCTATTTTATCATTTTTTGTATTTACAGAGTTTAAAATAGCTTGGGGAGACACGCAAGGGTATGGCTCTCACTGTTGCCCGGTGCTTTTAACCGGGGGAGCTATTTTGCACGGAAAATTTTGGCATGGGAAAAAACATGGATTGCAGAACGACAAATGGATGAGGGAAAGCAAGGATGTTTTGGAAAGGCTGCGTCTTCGTTTCAAGACGAAGGAGTTCAGTTGGCAGTGCATGAGTGGCTATCCGGTACTGGCGAGAGTAAGATTTTATAGAAATTATATATATTAAGAAGAATGTTTATATATGTATAGATATCACTGCCTACGATTTAGCAAAAGCATTTTGAGACTATTTGCATTCACGGCGAGCACAAAATGCGGTGGTGGATCTCTTGGAGGAGTCCGAACGATCACCCGACGCACAACGCCAGAAACTCCAATGTGGTCGAGCAGATCAGCCGTGGCAATAACGGAACAAAAAAAAAAAAAAAAAAAATCTGATTCTCACCTCAAGCAACTAATTGATCGAAAGTCCGGGATTCGTATTCGCACAGCACGGAAGTGGTTAATCCGTCTTGGATTTAGTTACAAGAATATTGTTAAGGGAGTATATGTAGATTGCCGCGAAAGGGAAGACGTTGTTTTGTACCGGAAAAATGTATTCATACCATTATGGGAGAAGTATAAACCTCGGATGGCTAATTTCCATGAGGATCGTAGCTGGGATATCCCTCCTGGTCTTGCAGTTGGCGAGAAGCCTTTAGTTCTTATCACTCGTGACGAATCGACCTTCAACGCGAATGATGGCAAAAGGTAGATATGGATGCAAAGGAGACAGCAGCCATCACGTCCAAAGGAACGAGGAAAGGGTATAATGGTTTCAGGCTTCTTAACGCCTGGAGGAAGGCTTTGTGTATGGTTTCGAACATTA
This sequence comes from Phymatotrichopsis omnivora, assembly GCA_016880775.1. Classification (NCBI taxonomy): domain Eukaryota; kingdom Fungi; phylum Ascomycota; class Pezizomycetes; order Pezizales; family Rhizinaceae; genus Phymatotrichopsis; species Phymatotrichopsis omnivora. The sequence continues at coordinate 24,204 of JABYPW010000447.1, read as the reverse complement.
GAAACCGACCCTCGTGTTCATTTCGTTTTGGTGATTAATAGGCGCAAAGCCAATACCAAGATGCATACTTTAGAGTGGAGATATCTAATAAGGTGCGTACATACAGCTTAAGGAAACATAAACGAGAGAAAGAAAAAAAATAAACAACCATCCCTGAAAAATACATAAACTTGTTACATATCATCAGTATGCTCATGAATCTTCCTGTGTTCGGTATGTTGAGCCGGACGCGAAAAGTAGATGGAGAGAAAGAGAATAGCTTGTATTCTATTGCACGAAAATAAAGATGGCTGAGGAATAAAAGAAAGAGAGCCCGTATTGGGGAAGGGGGGGGGGGGTAAATCCAATTTATATTTTTAATTTAGTACAAGACTGGGGAAGGAATAAGCGAGATGCAGCCGCGCGGCTATGCTCTAAAACCACCCAAAAGAGAGCCCGTATGAGCGAACGCCTGCGATACATACACCGGCGAGTGGAAAACCGAGTGAGAAACTGTGAACCAGGCACGAAATTTAGGGTTAGGGTTATCCTCGTCGGAGGAAGTATCGCTATCCTCGAGGGAACCGGAGGTGTTTGGGTAGGGGTCGGAGGAAACTTCGTCTTCCTCGAGGTTTGGGAAGTTATCGGTGTTTGGAAATGGTGCATGAGGTCTGTGAATAGTGGAGTGCTTCAGTTTTGCATGGTCTGCGGGGCGTTGGATGTGTTTTTTTCGGGCAAGGGTGAGTTTGAGCATTTTGCTCTTCCGAAAAATAATTGAGGATACAATTTCTGAGTATGTTATAGCAATAAAGAATGGCTGTGTATATAAATGTGTATATAGCATTGTACGCACAGAGCAAAAAGGTAACCTGGATGAGCGGAGTAATACTTAATCTTCATTATATATCACTCGGTCTTGGCATTTAGTCTAAATATAGTATAGCGTTACGTGTTCATTCTTATCAAAAGTGCAACTTTTCTCCAGGATGAAGTGATTTGTGAACAATTTGGCTTCATAGAATTGTTTAGCATCATCTCTTCCATAATTCTATTAATTTATTTATGCATATTTGTATTATCATTTGATGATGTGGACAGAAATTCAGTGTGGTTTTTGGTTGCGACAAGGGTCGGTTTCTGATGTCCAGAACTAAACAAATATCTGCCAAAAGCCTTCGCTATATCAAATTCAGAAAATGCAGAAAGAGTGTGGTTTTCAGCTGTTAATGGTAGATGTTCCTCCAAAGCATTTTTCGTTCGCTTTCAGCTTCATTCCTCAAGGGACCAGCACAAAAGTAGTACATCGCCAGAAGGCTGAAGTAGTCCAAGAATGAAAAAGCACCTGAGGAAATGTGGTCAACCTTTGAGGAAGTACTAAGGAATGCTTATGATCACCCAGACAAGGGCAAAACTGCTTACCAGTAGTTGGAAAACCTTAGACCAAAAGGGCATATGTGTAAGTATTGTATAGACTTTAATGGTCTCACATTTAATGCCAATTTGCCTAAAGATGAAAGGGTGAATATACTCCTATTCAAGAAAGAACTAAAAGGAAAAGTCTATAAGGCCCTAGCTCACTAGCTGGACCTCCTCAAGAAGTACTCAGAATTCACCCAACTATGCATCTAGTTGGAAAGTCAACTTGAGTCAGTTCTAAAAAGGGAAGAGAAACCTACAAAAAGGTTGTAAGAGGAATAGCAGAAATAAAGCTTTGAGAAGTAGGACAAGTTCAGCAACTACTACTAGAAGGGACAACCCCAGGGGAAAGAAAAGATCACTTAGGAAGAGAAGGATTACCACAAGAATAAAGGCTTGTGTTTCAGTTGTGGAAAAGAAGGACATTACACTATGAATTGTCCAAAGAAGGAGACCAACAAGGAAGCAAAGACCACTAGTGCAAAAGTAGCAACTGTTACAATTCAGTTGGGAAACTCTAAGAGTCAGAACTATATGGTGGTCTAGCTCTGAGGAAATGCCAAGGGAAAGGTCTTACCTAAAAAGCCACTAGAATAGAAATGTCAGAAATGCTTTTAGAAGGAGAACATTTGATAGTTTAAGGAACATTGAATAACACTATGAAGTGTTATGCCCTATTGGATATAGGGGCAACCGGTTTTATATTTATGGATGAAACATTTGCATAAGAAAATAATTTTGCTATGTCAAAGTTAGAGGTCCTAAGAACCTTGACAGTTGTCAATGGAAGACAAGCTAGTAGCAGAAAAATCACCAAGGCCACCAAAAGAGAGATCTAGGTTATACCAAGGAAAGAGCAAGTATTATTCTTCATCATGAAGTTAGCAGACTATCCTATCCTATTAGGATTATAGTGGCTGCAATACTATTAAGCAGAACTAGATTTCAGGTGAAATTGAATTATCTTCCCAGGAGAGGAAGGGAGAAGTAGGATAAATATTACCACCATTGGAGTAGTACCCTTTGAAAAAATGACAACAGAGGGGGTTTCAAGCTATATGCTATAAGCATTACATAGTCCACTGAGGAAAGGGGGGCAATAGAACCAACTCTACAAGAGAAATTAGTACCAGAAGAGTACTATGAATATTTACATATCTTTGACAAAGAGAAAGTAGATACTTTGCTACCATATATAAAAATTGACCACAAGATTCCACTGACTGAAGATGGTGAACCACCAAGGTTACCTACCTATAGACTATCAGAGGTATAGCTACAAGAGCTAAGAAAGTACCTGAAAATAAATTTAGTGAAAGGATTCATCTAGGAGTTGCAGTCTCCAGCTGGTACACCTATATTATTTGTGAAAAAGAAGGATAGATCACTCCACCTATATGTAGATTACCAAGGACTTAACAAAGTCATGATCAAAAATCTCTACCCATTACCATTAATCTAGAAAATGTTAGAATAGTTAAAAGAAGTAAAGATCTATACCAAGTTAAACTTGAGACAAGTATATAATCCAGTCAGAATTGCAGAAGGTGAGGAATGGAAGACTATATTCTACACCAGGTATGGCTATTATGAGTATAAGGTTATGCCTTTTGGTCTCACAAATGCACTAGCAACATTCTAAGCATTCATCAACAGCATCCTAAAAGATTATTTGGATGTTTTCTATATTGTCTACCTAGATGACATATTAATCTTTTCAAAAAACCTGGAAGAGCATATCAGTCATGTGCAAATAGTCTTAGAAAAACTATGGAAAAACAAAGTTTATTATAAACCTGAGAAATACAAATTCTATATCACAGAGACAGAATTTCTCAGATATATCATCTCCCTAGAAGGTATCGCTATGGACAGTAATAAGGTAAAAGCAGTACTAGGATACGAAACACTAAAGTCAGTGAAGGACATTTAGATATTCCTAGGATTCATAGTCTCCTACTGAAGATTCATCAAAGGATACTCAAGAGTATTATTGCTAATCACAAGACTATTAAAAAAGGACTAAAAATTTAAATAGATGAAGCAGACAAACACTGCTTTTATAAGTCTCAAAAAAGCATTTACATTAGCACTAACCCTGAGATACTTTGACCTAGAAAAACTGGTTATTATAGAGACAGATATATCTGATCATATGGCAGTGGGCATCCTTTCCAAGAAATTCTAGCATGAGGATAGAAAACAAGTTTTGCACCCAGTGGCATACTTCTCCAAGAAGTTTAACCCTGCATAATGTAACTATCTAGTGTATGATAAGGAACTATTAACAGTGATTCTCATATTCTCAGAGTGGGAATAGCACATTGCATACTCAAAATTCCTATTTCAAGTGATAATAGATCATAAGAACTTAGAATATTCATGACCAAAAGAATGTGGAACTACTAACAAGCAAGGTGGTCTAAGTTCCTATCAAGGTTCTGTTTCTAGATATGCTATTGACTAGGGAAACAGGGAGGAAAACCTGATTCTTTGACCAGAAGATCTGGAGATCTCCCTAAGGAAGGGGATGAATATGTCACTTATTAGGAATAGATGATCATTTAACCTTGCTATCTAGACCTTACATTGCAAGTGAGCCCACAGTTGCATGCATTTTCAATGATAGTAGAAGTGGAAATGAACTAAGGTTTTGAGTAGAAAATCAAAAGGTCTTTTAGCAAGGACACCACTACAAAGTCTATCCTACAGTCCCTACAGAAGGGAGAAAAATCTTCAGGATATGTAGAACTGTCAGATTGCGAAATCAAGGAAGGGCTTTTATTGCATAACAACCTAGTTTATATCCCTAACTATCTAGACCTAAAACTGAAAATACTCTGAAAAAATCATGACCACATAACCACTGGCTACCCTAAAAGGGCCAAGATATATGAGTTGATAAGAAGGAAATATTTTTTGCCAGGATTATAGAAATATATCAGCCAATACATTAGCTATTGCAAAGTATGCATGAGAGTGAAACCTGCTAGAAATGTACCTTTTGGCACTTTGAAGCCCCTAGAAATACCTGAGAAACCTATGAATTCAGTATCCATGGATTTTATAACAGGATTACCAGTAAGCAAGGGATATGATATAATCCTTGTAGTAGTGGATCACCTGACTAAAATGGTACACCATATCTACACAATAGAAATAAGTAATAAGTGAAGATATAGCAACCCTATACCTACATCATATATGGAAACACCACGGGTTACCAAAGGATATCATCTCTGACTATGGTACATAATTTATTTTTAAATTCTAGAAGTCCCTATCCTAGAATTTAAAAATCAAAATCAACTTTAGCATGGCCTTCTACCCACAAATAGATAGTCAGATAGAAAGAACAGGCTCAGTTCTAGAATAGTATCTGTGGATTTATTGCTATTATCAGCAGGATGATTGGGCACCCCTACTTCTCCTCACAGAATTCATCTATAATAACCAAGAATTAACCTAGTTTATATCCCTGATGATCCAGACCTAAAACTAGAAGTACTCTGAAGAAATCATGACCACATAACCCCTGGACACCCTAGAAGGGCTAAGACATATAAGTTAGTAACAAGGAAATACTTTTAGCTAGGATTACAAAAGTATATCAGCTGATATATCAGCTATTGCAAAGTATACATAAGAGCGAAAACTGTTACCACCTTTTAGCACTTTGAAACCCCTAGAAATACCTGAAAAGCCCTGGAATTCAGTATCCATGGACTTTATAGTGGGATTACCAATAAGCAAGGAATATGATGCAATCCTTGTAGTAGTGGATCGCCTGACCAAAATGGCACACTACATCCCTACAACAGAAAAAGCAACAAGCAAAGATATAGCGACCCTGTACCTACATTATATATAGAAACACCATATGTTACCAAAGGATATCGTCTCTAAATGTGGTACCTAATTTGTTTCAGAATTCTGGAAGTCCCTGTACTAGAAATGGAAAATCAAAAGCAACTTAAACATGGCCTACCCCTTATAAATAGATGGTTAGATAGAAAGAATAAGCTCAGTTCTAGAACAGAATCTACAGATTTACTGCCATTATTACTAGGATGATTAGGTACCCCTGCTTCCCCTCATAGAATTCAACTACAACAACTAAGAATCAGTGACTATGAAAGTTAGCCTATTATATGCAAACTACAGTTACTATCCATAATTTACAATAGATATAGACCTGAGGAGAAGGTCAAGTACCCCTAAAAGTGTTAAGTGCCTTGATACTAGACTATAGTAGGTGCATAACTTATGCAGGGTAGAAATTGCTTATGCACAAGTAAGCTAGAATGAAGTAGCAGATCAGTCAAGAAAACTGGGACCTGTGGTAAAAGCTGGAGAGAAAGTTTAGCTAAATGCTAAGCATGTAAGCACTTAGAGGCTATCTAAGAAACTTTATCATAAAGGACTTGGTCTATTAAAAGTTCTAGTAAGAGTTGGAACTCGAGCAAATATACTCAAGCTTCTTCACTCTATGAAGATCCATCCAGCCTTCTACATCTCTCTACTAGAACTAGTAAGTAAGCATGAACTAGTCCTAGGCTATCAAAATCCTCCACCTCCTCTGATTATTATTGAAGGAGATCAAGAGTATGAAGTTGAGAGTGTTCTCAACTCTAAACACCTTTGAGGTGGTACTCTTCACTACCTTGTCAAATGGGTCAGTTACTCCAAGCCTATATAGGAGCCTTCCTACCACCTTGAGTACTCCTAGGAGCTCATCGATGAGTTCTACCATCACTTCCATAATAAGCTTAAGCTATAATAAGGATCAGGAAATATTGAAAACCTTACCCTCTCCCTCTATAATAGCAGCTATTTAACCAGTATAGATGAATTCATATCTCCCCTAAAGACAGTATAATAAAAGAGGAACCCCTTGAAGACCCTCCAGTATTAGGTCTTGAAACCATTGCAAACCAGAGTTGGGTACTGATCTTACCCTAAGAAAATCCCTAACCCTATGAGCTACCACTTTATACTCACTAGCCATAGCTCACCCTAAACTAGTAGTGGCAATAATAGGAGGAACAGGTCTTACTACCTGTTTCCCCCATATTACCCCTCAGTTTACCAGTGATAAAATTAGACCCTGATAAACCCTATTGGCAGTATACACAAATATCGAAAGTATCTGATAGTCTTAGTAGATATACCCCCCTACTAGTACCAATAATACCTATTAACCCCCAGCTCCTGGAGATCAAGGAGGAACACCAGCCTGAGGCATACCTAGAGGTAGCTGGAAGTGATTCAGTATTGCCATAGTTTTGCCCACTAATACCCCTGCACATCTAGTATAGAAATCTGAGGAAAAGAAGTATTCCTAGCTATTATAGGAGTTCCAGCTTGAAGAGGGGGATACTTTAATGAACTATGGTCATGTACTTTCCTATTTGTTATATTCTCCTTATGTTTCCTACTGTTAGTGATATTCTTTTATAATTCTACATTATGAGTCATGAATTCTTACTCAGTTATGTATGGTCACTCATGTTTAGCTGTCTACCTTGTAGAGGTTATGAGGACAGTATTTAGGTTAAATGATATATAGGAAAAGGTTTTGTAGACAAAACAGGTTTTACAGAGACTACTCTAGAAGGGAGACAGTGCTCTTAGTAGTTGGTATAAAGAGGAGAAATCTGTGTGGTCCTGGATTTCTCCTTCTTTTTTCTCTATACTTCATAACCCTTATACTACATTTTCTTAAATATTATTCAAGGAGATAGAAGACTGCATGAAGAGCTCAGTGAAATTGGCTGCTGGAGCCCTACTCATGGTAGCATACTAATGATAGACAACCCCTTCATTGACTGGGGTATCTACCTACCTAAGCAGTCTGCCACTGACAGCTTCAGAGTTGGCGTAGAAGTCATCATCCTTGATCAACTCAAATGTAGAGGCCATCTGAACTGATGGGGTCAAAAGATAGTTCTTGCATTTGGAGGAGGGGAAACCTACGAGAATAGCCTAGTCATAATCGACCTATAGTTCATGACCTTGAAACTACTTAATAGGAAGATAAATGTCCATGTCTAGAGGCATAGGGCCAATGTCGAAATTGATGAGTTCATGATGGTTGAGGACCTGCATTTGCAGCTTAGGAGTATAGTACCACTCCTGCCTGCAGGAACTATCGTAGGTAAAGATATTGACCACCTAGGACTACTTTGTATTAGGGACAGGGAGCTGATCTGAAATATATGCACCAGTCACTCCATTATCCACCTTGGCTATAGCTGTAATCATATGTACTTGAGTCCCTCAACAGTATAGCTTTTCTAGCACAAAGTGACTGGAACTATAACACACCTGCCCTGGGTAGGGCCTTCTTTAGAGGAAACTATAGTTGACATAATAGCGGTAGCGAATATGTTCCCTGATCTCTCCTAGGAAACTCATGGCCGGAGCTCACTATACATCTTGCCCATAAGGAGGGTTATGGAAAAGGAGAAGTTGGAAAGGCTCTAGAGTTAGAACAGATGATTGGTGGTAAAACACAGTAAAGAGTGGTGGTCTGCTATATGTCCAGTGTATTTCAACCCAGTATAGGTCCTCCTCAGGTAGAACTTGAAACAAAACAAGACCAAAACAAAACCTCTAGTCAATGCCTCTATGAAAAGAACGAAAATAATACACAAGGGTATTGTGATAGTTATAAGGGACATTAGGTCATAATAAATCACTCATAGGTATCATGAATTACATTAGCCTCAATGCTGGCAGGCCCACCTACTGAGAATAGAATAATAGTTCTGAACACTAGCTCCTTAGTAGAAGAAATACACAAAGGAAACCTCAATCAATGGACTTCAAGGAAATTTTGTACAATAAAACCAATGCTTCAAACTAACTGGGTCTTTAAGGAAACAAAGGAAAAAAAATAAAACTGGAGAGGTGGCGTAGGATGCTACAGGAGGAAGATACTTACACTATGGGGACGTCATCCCTATCCTTGCAGTTATCCAGGAGGTCAACCACTCTTGCTGCAGACATCTTTTGCTGCTTCAAGGAGGCAGAGTTCCCATTATCATCTGCCTTCTACTTAGTAGAGGTGGAAGCTATCTTTACCGTGGAGATAGAGAACTTCTAAAATAAGTAACAGTCCTTAACACTATAGTGTTTAGACAAGCAGCATAGACAGGCCTTATTCTCCTTAGCCCACTACTTCTCTACCTTAGTGAGTTGAGGAAGCTTCCCCTTGTCATGGGAAGAGGACCCTGAGAGATGTTTGTCATAGGTCTTTTTCAGCTTGGACAAAGGAGTATACTGGCCAGAGGTCTGCTTGATTGAATGTCCCTTTTAGGTCTCCTGGATGGCTGCACATACATCCTCCATTGCCAGGCCCACTTAGACTACTCTTGATAGCTATTCAGTGGTAGGCATGTCATGGGTGGTCTAGGTAGCTATTGCTAGGTGAAGATCTTCCTTGATCTACCTCTCAACCCAAAACTTGAAAGCCTCTTGCTCGTACTGAGCAACTTAGTTAAGGGATTCCATGTAGGTGAGGTAGGAGAGGATGCCCTTGGTCTGTTTGGTACTGATGATCTCCCTAATAGCCTAGGGTTTGGTGGCAAAGGCCCTGAAATAAGTCTTCACTACTTCAGTGAAGTTGTCCCAAATAGTGGTTGGCTATGTGCACCGCTGAACATTGGCTCTCCACCAGACTGCTGCCGTACCTGTCATGTATGTTGAGGCAAACCTGGTTTTGATCCAGTCATAGGGGAAGGCATAAGCTTATAGGGCAAAGTAGTTCTTGCACTATTCGATGAACTTCCTTATATCCTCTGCCTTTCCTGAGAATTTCTCAGGATTAGCATGCTTGGGACCCTTGAAGGAGGCCGAGACCATAGGAGGCAGGGCAGGAGTTGATCAGTTGAAGGTATGAGCCAGTGGGGCAGTTTGTTAGAGTGCCTCCTGCACTATCCAGATAACATCACTTTCCCTAAGGGGATGAGGAGAGGTTTCTTAGGACGTAGGTATAAAGGAGGTAAAGGAGGTTAGACCCCTTCCCTAAGAAGGTCCTGCAAAGGCAGAATAGGAAGGAGCCAGAGGAGGAGTAGGCAAGACAGGTTAGGAAGGAGGTTGGAAGGCAGGAATAGCTGGCCTTGATCAGGCAAGGAGAGGTCACAGCCTAGGTAGAGGAGCGGAGATGTGGGTCACCCCATCATCAAGGTCGATCACCTTATCCAGGTTTCAGGAGACTGGTGGGGAGACAATGGACCCATAGTACTCCTTGTACTGATATTATAACTCCTTCCACATTTTTGCATCATCATTGGCCTTTATCAGGTCTTCCTTGAGCTTGACCACATCTTCCTTCCTCAAGGTAGACATAGCAGAGAGGGGCTCATTCTCTGCTTCAAGGCACAGAACCTGGTGTTATAACTCACTAAGCCTAGCCTAGAGGGGAACCTTACCCTACTCCAGGACTTTAAACCTAGCCTTGGCTTCAGCTAGGGATGCTATAAGGTTGGCAATTTGCTTATTTGGGGAGGCCAGTAGGTGCAGAGCCTAGTCTACCAGCTGCTGATGGAGCCTTACCAACTTATAGTTGAGCTCCTTGACTACCTGCTGATAGGCTTGGTTCAACATATTTGTGTAGTCAGTCTCCCTCTGAGCGAAAGAAGCCCACTCCTTCTAGATCTACTTGATAGCAGACAGGAGCAAAGTTGTTATCAAAGGGGGAAAAGCTATGGTTAGCTTGGGGAGGGGTTTCTGGATGGTGTAGTGTAGGATGATCATAGCATAAATGATCGAGGCCACATTGTTGCACTATTTCTGAAACTCCTTCTCAGTATCCTGCAAGTCCCATTTGAAGGGCTCTTCCCCAAGGAATTGCTGAGCCTTGTATAAGGCTTACACAGTGGCCATGTAATTGTCATTGACCATTTTTTGGTATTTATTGGCTTAGGCTAACTCAGTAGGCTTAAGATTGATGGTGGCCTCCTCATGTATAGACACATTGGAGGCTAAGGAACATGTTGTCTGAACTGTTCAGGCTGAAGGGTTGGTGAGCTGAGTGCCCATAACAAGAGCGAGAGTGGATGCATCAGGCATTAGAACGTTGGAAGAGGAAGAAGCCATCTTCTTTAAAGAATATAGTGTGACAGATCACCCTATATAGATTGTATATAACTCAGTAAAGATACCTCAGGCATGCTTCGCTAATTTTACTGAGTGAAATCAGATATCTCAGCTAGACAAAAGCTCAACTAGAAGATATCTTTCCTATAATGATTGGGGTAGACTTCTATAGTGAAGACAAGGAAGACAAATATATTCTTTAAGGCTCGAAGATAACTCAAAGGCATTTACAATGGTGATCACAGAGAAGATAGATGATAAGTACTAGCTAAAGAAGGAAGGAAAGAAGATAAGAACAACTGCATACTTATATATCCTATCCTTCACCTGAGCTGATAAAGAGATGATAAAGGAAATAGAAACACAAAGAACCTTTCCCCATTATAGACCATCTCCTCATTCCTAATGTCCGAAACCTGTAGAAGAGTCTGAAATGGACAGGACATGATTAGTACTCGATTTGACTATGATTGCCTATCACCCTCTCAGGCCTCACTCCTGATTTATGATAGTCTCTTATGATACAAGTCTGATCGCCCGATCATGACCTTATAGCTGACTAGGCCAATATCGCATCATGCTGATAGCTGATTATATGGTAACTGTAGGGCTGACTTCTTACACCTAGTCAGGGCTAACAGTAAAGCCACACTATGCCATACCATACCACAAGGTCATGTAATAGAGGATCGTCTCTAGAGCGCTTAACACAATGGTGAAGGGTAGAGATGGTATACTTACATGTTGACAATCTAAGCGTAACCTGTATCATAGCACATCATCCAGGTACCTTGACACTGACCACTACCAGTGTTCAAAACACCCAATCTCCAACCCTACACAAAAGAGTCGAAGATATGTACCTGCGGTAAACCCCAGTCAATTGAACACTACCTACATGACTGTTCCACCTATACTGAATAGAGATACCTGGTCAGGTACAACATGACCAAATAACTCCTGTACGATTAACCTGACATCTGGATGAAGCTAGTAGAGCTCAGACTAGGCAAACTGCTCCCCCTGCCCCTAGAACCCCCTATGGTAGTGATAGCAAAAGAGAAGAAATAATAGAAGAGTGTGCGGAACCCATGTTTTTGCTGTCTTTTCCTTTGTCTTTCACATTCTGTTTTTTTTTTTTCCTTTCCCCATTTTTTTTTCTATTTTTCTCTCTTTCTTTCTTTCTTTTAGGTATGAGTAGGTAGAGGACCATCCCTTTCTCTTCAGTTATATCATTGCTTTTAATTAAGTGTAAATACCCTGCTGGAGGAAATAGGATATAAAATATTAGTAAAAGGGAAAATAAGATATGTCACTTCTATGTTCTTTCCTTCCTCTCTCTCTTCAGTCTACAGACTAGCTATAATCCTTAAGAATATATTCATTCTTACTCTCAAACTTTGCTTCTCTCTCTGTGAATGTAGGAAAGTGTATTTGTGGATCTAGACTTAGAATAGTTAAGATATCTGAGTTTACTCAGTAAAACTTTCTTTGTTAAGTAGCACTTGCACTTTACTAAGCCTTTACCATACCGAAGATACCTGCTGTAACAGATAAACTTCCTTATATCCTCTGCCTTTCCTGAGAATTTCTCAGGATCAGTGGGCTTAAGACCCTTGAAAGAGGCTAAAACTATAGGAGGAGGAGCTAGTGTAGAGTGTTGAGAGTGAGGTACTAATAGGGCAGTTTATCAGAGTGCCTCCTGTACTATCTAGATAACATCACTCTCCCAAAGGGGAGAAGGAGAGGTTTCGCAGAGAGGTAGTGCAAAGGAGGCATAGGAGGTTAGGCCTATTCCTTGAGAAGGTCCTGTAAAGGTAGAATAGGAAGGGTTAGGAGTAGTAGATGAGGGAGAGATGGGATGGCTAGGAGGATAGAAGCTAGGGATAGCCTTTCTAGGCTGAGGTAGAGGAGTGGAGATGTGGGTTGTTCTGTCATCAAGGTCGATCACCTCATCAGGGTTACGAGATACTAGAGGTAACATGATAGATCTATAGGTTTCTTTATACTAATAGTACAACTCCTTCCACAGTTTGGTATCATCTCATGCCTTCATGAGGTCCTTCTGCAACTTCCTCATATCTTCCTTACTCAATATAGACCTAGCAGACATGGCTTCCACTTGAGCCTTGAACTTTAGAACCTCATGTTCTGTATTACTAAGTCTAGCCTAGAGAGGAAACTCTTGCTACTCTAGGACTTCTACTCTAGCCTTGGCTTAGGCCAGATTCACCATTAGATTAGCAAGTTGCTCATTTAGGGAGGCCAGCAGATAAAGGGCCTACTTAACTATCTGCTAATTAGGCCTAGCAACCTAGTTGTTGAGCCACTCAACTACCTCCTAATAGGTCTTATTTAGGGTATTGGTGTTGTCAGTCTCCCTTCAAACAAAGGTAGCCAACTCCTTCTAGATCTGCTCAATTGTAGAAAGGAGAAGATTTGTCATCAAGGGGGGAAAAGCCATGGACAGCTTAGGGAGGGGTTCCTAGATGGTGCTATGAAGGATAATGGTGGCATAAATAATAGATGCTACATTGTTATGCTGTTTCTAGAACTCCTCCTCAGTGTTCTAAAGAGCCTGTTGAAAGGGTTCTTCCCCTAGAAATTACTGAGCCCAGTGTAGGGCTTGCACAGTATCTATATAGTTATCAATAACCACCTTCTAGTGCTTATTTGCATAGGCTGACTTGGTAGGTTTTAAGTTGATAGTGGCCTCCTTATATATACACACATTAGAGGCTAAAGAACAGGTAGTCTACACTGTACAGGCTGAAGGGTTAGTGAGCTGTGTACCCATAACGAGAGCAAGAGAGGATGCATCAGGCATTGGGATGTTGGAAGAGGAAGAAGCCATCTTCTTTAAAGAATATAGTGTGATAGATCACCCTATATGAATGTATTTAACTCAGTAAAGATACCTCAGGTATGTTTCATAAATGTTACTAAGTGAACTCAGATATCTCAGCTAAATAAAAGCTCAACTAGAAGATATCTTTCCTACGATGTTCAAGGTATATACTTCAGATGTTGAAGATGGAAAAGATGAATATATTCTTTAAGGCTCAAAGATAACTCAAAGGCTTTTACAATAGTGATTGCAGAGAAGACAAGAAGCTATGTGCTAAAGAAGGAAGGAAGGAAAGATAAAGACAGAACAGAACTGTATACTCAAATACCCTTCCTTTACCTAAGATGACGAAGAGATGACAAAGGAAATAGAAACAAAAAGAACCATTTCCTAATCTAGACCATCCTTTGATTCCTAATCGCTAAAACCTGTAGAAGAGTCTCAAAAGGATAGGATATGATTAGTACTTGATTAGACTATGATTGCTTATCATACTCTTAGGCCTCACTCCTGATTTATGATAGTCTCTTGCAAAACAAGTCTAATCACCTTATCATGACCTCATAGCTGACTAGGCCAATGTCACATCATGCCAATAGCTGATCATGTGGTAACTATAGGGCTAACTTCCTATACCTACTCAGGGCTAATGGTAAAGCCACACTATGCCATACTATGCTATAAGGTTATATGACAGAGGATCATCTCCAGAGTGCTTAACACAATAGTGAAGGAATAGAGATGGCATACTCACATGTTGACAATGTAAGTATAACCTACATCATAGCATATCATCTAGGTACCAAAGATGTGACCACTACCAGTATTCATAACACTCCTCAAGTCCTGTCCTCTAATAATGTGACTAATCAGCATATTACGATGAGATCAAGTTGATGATTCTTGTTATCAATCCCATATTCCCAATCTTGTGTATATTGTATTATTAATACCTCACCTTGCTTAGTCAAATCTCAGTGGCAACAACACTCATCACATAGTTCTATAGCTCATAGAGTGATCACAGGTTCTTATCTACCTTCTAGTTGACTTGGAACACTGTCCACACATGTCCTAGTACCTAGGTAGACTACTTAGTACAGTCATCTGTAATACTACTTAATGAACTAGAAGTGCCTATAAGGATAGGATATAGAAAACAAAGAAACACCACCATTGATCTCACTTTCCTTTCCCCAATAGCAATAGGATAGAATATAGACTAGCAGATTACCCTAGATACAGCCCAGACAATAAGCGACTATGAGGTCATCACAATTATGCTCTCACACCCAGATGTAAAACTAGAAAAGGTGATAGCCCTTGACTATAAAAAAGCAGACTAGGAAAAGGTAGGAGGCAACCTGAAAAATTAGAGCCTGACCTCTTTAACAAATCAGACCCTAACAGATAGGCTGAAAAGAACAAATACCATCTCATAAACAAAGTTAAAGAAAATAACACCCTATTAACTAAAACTAGGAGCAGTAGGTTAAAAGCCTTGTAGAATGACACCCTATAGCAGCTAAAAACCAGGCTAGCCAAGAGCTAATACAAAGCTAAAAAACACCTAGAGAGCTAGAAATGCAAGGAAGAGTATTAGGCAAGGAAAAAAGAGTTTAGGAAAATAGTACACAGAATAAAAGATGAGTACTAGAAGTCCTTCCCCTTTAGGACATAAACTAAAAAGACCTCTGGATGGCCCTAAAGTACACAAAACCCCTAATATACTACCTGCTCCCACTGATTAACAGTGCAGAAACCCTAGACCAGAGGGCAAGAGAGCTTATTGACCATTATTTTGTAGGATTACCTAAGGAGGAGCCTATAGAAGAACCCCTCTACACAGAGGAAGAAATCTGAAAAGAGGAAGTTGAACATGTGCTTAAGAATGCCTTATATCTTATAGCCCCTAGACTAGAACAAATCTGATACACCCTATGGAAGAACATTGCTAGGGTGGCTCTTAATATGCTCCTTAAACTACTCACTCTCCTAATATAACATAGGGTACATCTACACTCCTTCAAGAGAACACTAGGGACTGCTATCCCAAAACTAAAAAAGCTAGACTACAGCTCCCTGAATACCTATCAATACATCTTTCTCATTGATACGCTAGGGAAAAGCTTATGAAAAATCATCATAAACTGACTAGCATAAATGGTAATCAATAGTGTTATGATAAACTGAAACTAATATAGCTCCCTTCTAGGGGGGTCCACAATCAATAAAGTAAATGCTATCAAATATGAGGTTAGAATAGTTCAAAACTAGGCAACGAAGGTCTCCCTCCTTTTTATAGACATAGAAAAGGGGTTTAACAGAGTAGACCATAACATCCTAATT
The DNA here is from genome assembly GCA_016880775.1 of Phymatotrichopsis omnivora. Classification (NCBI taxonomy): domain Eukaryota; kingdom Fungi; phylum Ascomycota; class Pezizomycetes; order Pezizales; family Rhizinaceae; genus Phymatotrichopsis; species Phymatotrichopsis omnivora. The sequence continues at coordinate 8,510 of JABYPW010000447.1, read as the reverse complement.
GACATCCTTAAAAAGCATGACACCCCAGAATACATAGTGAGATAGGTAGAATTCTTTCTCATAGCAAGCTAGCTAGCCTTCATAGATAGAGGAGTAGAACCAAACTTTTACAAAGTACATACAGGAGTACTAAAGGGATCCCCAATATCTCCACTACTTTTCAACATATATATAGCTTTGCTAATAGAAGATAGTGGGGCCAATCTGAGCACTTTCATTCATGTCGATGACCTTTGTATACTTGTAGCCAGGGAGAGTTTTGAAGAAAATGGAGAAAGGATAGAAAGGTTTTACTAGACAAGCTCAGAAACAGCTCTTAGGAAATGAAAACTATTACTATTAGAAGGGAAAACCAAACTACAACACATATATACTAGAAATGAGGAGGTCCTACTAGTCACCATACAGGGAAAAAATAAATCGAGCACTCAGCCTAGCTAAGATACCTCAGTGTAATAATGGACTCAAATAAAGGATACCTCTACTATTGCCAGCACAGAGTATGGTCTATAGAGATGCACTTACCTGCCTACCACAACTCTCAACAGGAGTGAAAGGACTAAACCCATTCATAGCTCTCAAATTGGTCAGAGTGGTAGTCATCCCATCTGTAATGTATATAGCAGACACCTTCTACTAGCACAAGATCACACCACTGGAGCTACTAAAACCCTGGAAAAGGTCATAGCTATAGCTGCAAAGTGGGCCTGCAGGATGCACAGATCTACAGATAGAAGAAAGAGCATCATTGAAGCTAAGATACCCCAAGGGGAAATCTAGATCTAGAGGTACTAGGCTAATTATAGAGCTAGAATACTTATAATTTGTGATGGGAGACTCGTTGAGGATGTAGATACAGGTATAGATACAAGAAGATTTGTAAGAGGGTCTTACTAAGTGAACTCAGATATCTCAATGGGTAATCTAGAACTGCTTGTATTTTCTACCTTTATTGAGGAGTCAAGAGAAGAGAGAGAATTTATCGAAGACAAGTAAAATATATTCTTAAGGCTCAAAGATGGTATAAGACTTAAGATGATGGATAGGAAGAGAAGAAGAAGAAATAAAACACATCACTCATCCACTCCCTCTTAAATACCCATTTCTGACCAAGTAACTACAGAGAAACTTTACAAATAAAATGAACCCTATAGAAACATTCCATCACAATTCCCCTATTCTTTCATAATTCCCTAGAAGGAGATCAGTTTCATGATCAGAGAATTAAAGAAAGGTTTGGTATGATCATTCAGGACTCGTAGAGAAGAGACTCTTTAAGTCCTGTCCTCTAACGATATAACTGATCAGCATATCAGAATGAGATCAGGGTGACAATTCCTATCATCGATCGTATATGTCTAATCTCATCATGTCATGTTGTTAATACCTCACATTGCTTAGTCAGAGCTCATTGGTAACAACACTCATTATATGGTTCCATGGCTTATAGAGTGATCATAGGTTCTAACATACCTTCTAGTTTACTTGGAACAGTGTCCATACATATCCTAGTACCTAGGTATACCCTTTAGTATAGTTATCTATAACATAATTGATTTTACATACCTAAACCTCCACTGGCTACCAAACATTCTAGGGCAAAACAGAGATAGGGAAAACCTGATAAGAATATTGTCCTGGTGACTAGACTCCTCTACATACTCTATGATAAGACAGCTCTAAACTAATACCTTAATTGGAACCATTTATAAAATCATTATAGGCTATACTATAGCAAAGTACCAGCTCCTGCCAATGGTTAGACCATGGCCAATAGCAGCAACCAGCTACCATAGTATAATACCCTTCAAAGAAAAAGAAAAGGTAATCAAGACCTGGCCTAGAGTATAGGATGATTATAGCTTAGCCATCTTCACCAATACCTTAAAAAAAGTAGGGAATCATAACCAAATCAGCTTTACTGGAGTCATGTACAACAAGGTCTGTTAAGTAGGATGCTTCAAGTGATGTAATAAATCATGGTCATGTACTTTCCTACTTGTCATATTCCCTTTATATCTCCTATTATCAGTGATGTTCTTTGGAATTCCACATTATAAATCATGAATTATCACTCAGTCATGTATGGTCACTCATATTTAGCTATCTGCCTTGCAGAGGTCATGAGAACAGTATATAGATTGAATGACATATAGGAGAGGGTCATGTAGACAAAATAGGTTTGGAAGTGACTGCTCTAGAAGGGAGGTAGTACTCTTGGCAGTTAGTATAAAAGAAGGAAGAAATCTACACAGTCCTGTATTCCTTCTTTCTTCTTTATGTAGTATCTTAAGTATACACCATAGGAATAATGAATACTATTCCTACAAACCTTCAGCACATTGTTATCTCCCTCTATGTATACCTCTTAAGTCCTCTAGAGAGTTATATATCTTCTTCCATCCTGATTTAACCCCAAACGCTGATATAGACTAAGGATGAGTTGTATCACTGAAGGAGTTATCCTTTACATCTTCCTCAAGAGCTGGAATACATAAATTAAATTCTACAAGGATTCTGACATAACATTTCTCAAGTAATAATATAGAATTGAGAGGTTTGAAACCCTTATTGTACAATACTATAGAAAATACTTAGCTGAAGTTCAAGGATCTATAATGGCACAAGTTTTTGACTCTGATACTCCTAAAAGTATCCATGTATTGTGACTTTTCAAGAGGGTTAATATAATGGATCACCCTTCCAGGAACATATAACTTCAGTAAGTATACCCTAGGTACTTAACTGCAAACATTACTAAGTAAACTCAGATATCTCAGCTAAATAGAGACTCTACTAAAAGGTAATTCTTCCTATGTATTTAGGGTATAGACTTTATATAAAGAGAATAGGACTTCAGAAGGTGAGGAGAGAGAAAGAAGAATATATTCTTTAAGGCTCAAAGGATACTCCTTGGGTGACTAAAATGGTGGCTGTAGAGTTGAATAGGGCAAGCACCAGTAGATTGTTCACAAAGGTGAACACCCAGAAGAGGGCCTACTAACTCCATTTAAGGAACAAGAAGGAAAGGATTCAAAAGCCAAATAGGAGTAGGGGTAATGTAAAGGACAACTCCTTCAGCGATATAACTGACGCTTAGTCTGTATTGGGGTTTGGGGGTAAATCAGGATAGAAGAAGATACACAACTCTCTAGGGGACTTAAGAGATGCGCATGGAGCAAGGCAGCGATGTGCTGAAAGTTTGTGGGAATAACTCTTTATTCCTAAGGTGTATACTTAAGATACTGTATAAAGAAGAAAGAGAAAGGAAATACAGGACTGCAAGCTTTCCTTCTCTTTTATACCAATCGCTAAGAGCACTGCCTCCCTTCTAGAGCAGTCTCTGTAAAACCTGTTTTGTCCACATGATCCTTTTCCATACATCATTCAATCTAACACTGTTCTCATGACCTCTGCAAGGCAGACAGCTAAACATGAGTGACCATATATGACTGAGTGATAATTCATGATTCATCATGTGGAATTCCAAAGAACATCACTGACAATAGGAAATATAAGGAACATAGAACTAGAAGGAAAGTAAATGACCACAATTCATTACAGGTAATTCATTTTATTCTTACAACTTAAAGGGTTATCTAAAGAACATCCTCTTGTACCTAGTCTAAGCTATCAAGTAATAAGAAACCATCTTCTCTATGAATAGAAAAGTAGTACAATACTCAAAAGGCAAACATGTATATGACTTAAATACACTTTTCCTTTTACTAAGAGAATGAAGAGATAACAAAGCAAATGGAACATAATAGAAACCTATTCCATAAGTATACCATCCTTCAATTTCTAATCCTTGAAACCTGTGGAAGAATCTGTTAAGGATGGGGTAGGATTAGTTCCTGTTTCAACTAAGATTGCCTAGGGCTTCTATAGGCCTCACTTATAATAAGTCCTAGTCTCTTGCAATATGAGTCCAATTGCCTAATCATGACCCCATAGCTAACTACACCAATGGTATGTCATGCCAAAAGCTGATTATGTGGTAACTGTGGGGCTGACTTGCTACACTTAGTCAAGGCTAACAGCTAAGCTACATTATACCACACTATACTATGATGTCATTTGATAGAGGATCGTCTCCAGAGCACTTAATATAGTTGTAAAGGGTGAGGATGTTAATACTCATATGTGACATTCTTAGCATAACTATCATCATAGCAAAGGGTCAAAGTACCATTGACAACACTACTACCAGTGTTCATAACAATTGAGATCTAGTGATTGCTTAGGATAAGGTATCTTTTTCACCTCATACTCCTCCCTCACCCTTGTACATACACATGCTATATGATAACTTGCATTATCTTCCATCACCTTAATACCCCTTCATTTCCCTCTTTATTTTATAAAAAGCTATTAGGTGTACTTTTAGAACCAACTTAATGTATTTTTCTACCTTCAACTACCCTTATGCAGGAGGCCTAGTACTATTCAGGTATGTTTTTGGCTAGGTAGGCTAGGTAATGGCACTTTTGGCTAGATAGTTTTGAGGGTCTATCTAGTCTAGGCCTACCCCCAATATGTGGGACCAGGCTTTTCAGGTCTTAGCATTCATCATCTTGGGCTCACTATATGTGCAATAGTGGATTTATGTATCCCTGTCTTTTCTGTCATTGTGTAGAAAAAAAAACCCTCTTCATGCAGGGTTACTACTTGTGTTCTCTGTACCATGGAAGTCTTTTTTTCCTTTTTTGGAGGCGTTTTGATTGTGGTGTGGTGTTTTACGCATTTACTTTTTGTACATGGTGGGTCGGGAGAATATGCGGGGGGTGCCAAGACTCGCTTATGTAAGTGTCCGAATAATAATTTGCTACATACTACTATACTAGGGTACATGTCCGTGGAGTTTGCGATTCGACGAAGGCGAATATGCATAAAGCTTGAAGACTGAACATATCACGGTAAACGCTTTAGCGCTATGGCATGGAATTTCCAGGAAAGTCGAGCAGTGCTCTTCCCTTACAGTCAGCGGAGCCTTCTGGCTTCCCCGGCTACTTGAAATTTCAGGAGAGGGTTAAATTTCAGTCCAGTTACGACATGACATGGGAGCTTGTCGTAGATAAATTTTTAGTAACAGTTCAGGGATTCTCAGGGTATCTTGCTTAACGCTCCCTGGGCTCTGGTCGTCCTTGGCCAAGGCTTCTGGCTCACCGATCGGAAGCACTTTCTTCCAACATCAGATCTTCTCTATAAGTATGTAATCTCAAACACTATCTCCAGGTGGTGGAGCGCAACCATACGTAACAGCGCCTTGGAACACTTGTTAGAGAGTCGGTGCTCCGGCACGTGGCACCTCAGTCTCTAACGTCGCGTACTTCATTCTTCAACGTCTTTTCAACTAAGTACTTACGAATTGTAGAGGTCGCAGGTGCACCTTGACGGAATTTCAACTGGCGATGTTCCGGTTAATTTTTTTTTTTTTCCCTTCTAAAAATAAATAAATCGAGTAAATTCTTCGATATATGTATGACATTCACGATTATTGATAGCTTGATACGTTTACTTAGTTCTCTACCTCCAGTTCATATTCCGCTTCTTCGGGCACGAATGCGCGCCGCGCCTTACCGTCAACCTGTCAGTGGGCCCCCGACTTTCGTATACCTACACTCCAACCTTGCGAATATGGCCAAGGCCGAGTATCGCCTTACCTTTCAACTATGCCGCACAAAAAAAATGGAAGAAAAAGCAGAAATAGGTTAAACAAATAAATTACCATGAGTGCATAGTTTCCCGAACGATAAGCCTGAGCCCTATTAAGTATTAACAGCCTATGATTATATATATAGGGAGCGCTTTGACAGAAATGAGCCTTACCATTTTTGACAGCTTTGTTTCCTGGAAAGACCATCGCAGGCCTAGGTCTGTGAGGAGCGATCACAAAAAGGTGACTGAAACTGGATGAGCGTGCTGCATTCTGTTTCCATCCGGCAAGACGCTTTAGATAGCGAGTGCTTGAGCTCAGTGACTAAATTATGTTATGTATGTGTGATAACTTTTACATAACATACGTGAAAATAGCGTCTAATTGATATAGTATTTCACGATCTACCGATCGCTAGTGTACTCTTGCACTTTCTAAAGATTACAAAACTGGAGGGTCAAATTTTCAAGACGGAGTGGCGTTCAAATGTTTTTTTTTTTTTTTCTTTTTTCTTTTTCTTTTTTTTCTTTTTCACTTTTTATTTCTTTTTAACTCACAAAGTACTCCAGCTATGTATATAATCCAAGGGAATTCGAATCGAAAGTCAGGTCCATCGCTAGCAAAAGAGTCTTTTTTTCTTCCCTCTATCTGCTTCCTCTAGCTGTATGATATGCACCAAGATAGCACCTATATTCCTGTATTTAAGACGTCATTTTTAAGTCTTTAGATTTGTGATATCACTCCAAGCGCACACCGTACGCATTGTAAATTCCCCATGGCTGGCATATCATCTTATATAATCGTTGAATAAAAGGAGTAAAGCATCGAGAAAATAAGCGAGGATGCTCGTTTCAGGTCTGTGTATGAATATATTACTTTAAAGTGGTGCCGGGGGCCGGGTACCATGCGGCAGGGTACCACGCGGCAAGGCTACCGCGAAGAAACAAGCCCTTGTTTTATCAGGAAATTCATTGCAAGCCACACTACTTTGCAGAAATATATATGGTGCTATACAAGAGCCTGTCCTAGAAGCTCTACATAAATAACAAAGCTTCGTCTCGTGGGGGTAGGTCTTTGTCCTTTCCCCACGGCCTAGTGAATCAAGGTTGTTTTCGTGTACTTCTCATTAATTTTGTTGAGTATTTTGTTTCAAAAGCTCGATTTTCTCCGCTACCGGAAACGTATGTTTTGGACTTTATGTCGGGCCTCTTAGTGGACGCATCATACCGGGATATATTGTATATTGGAATAGATATTTCGGTGATTTGGTGGGGTGATGTTCGCCTGCAGTTGGGTTTCCCAAAGTGCGCAAAACTAAAAGGAGAACTGATTTTAACTCTATCCACTTAAATCAGCTGACTTTTAGTCGCCGCTGAATTTACTTGAGAAATCTTATTTCAGGGGAATAGCTGCGAGTGATATTTTATGCATTATTTCTACTGTGCCTTTGTCCTCGGTAAAAACTTACTAACGGATCTTTCAAGATAGTTTATGATGTAGATGTCGGTACTAGTATTTATGTGAATTCCAAAAAAAAAAAAAAAAAAAAAAAAAATCATATTGTTTTTAATGGCTCAATGCCAGGGCAAAAAGAGGCTTGAAGTAATTGAACAGATTATCCATCGAGTGCTGTGTAATACAGAATTACGTGTGTTTCCGAGCCCGCAGTCGGTTTACTAATCCAGAATTGCTCGCTGTACGTCATGAACGAAGAAAATAAAAAGAGCGAGTTGAATTCCGTGATTCAGACTACGCGAAGAAGAACGAGAGGAGAGAAAAATACGGGTTCATAACCCGCAAAAAGGATGAACCGAAACCGAAGATAAAAAAAAAAAATCAAAGACAAAAAAAGAAATCCCCAATCCCAGTCCGAAATCCTTGCCGAAAACACAACTCAATGCATAATCCCAAATTCGCAGCTTTGGAAGAGTAATCTAACCTCATTCTTCCGAATCCAAAAAATCCTTCTGTCCGATTCCCAAAGTCCCTTCTGTCCGATTTCTAACACCCTTCTTTCTGAATCTCAAAGTGTGAGAGTGGGTTTCCGTTAAGTTAAATGGGCACGGGGTTGCAAGGATAGATGCAAGAGTATGTGATAGGCGGGTGGCTTTTGTGCTTTGGAACCTTATGGTACAACTAAAACATAGAGTACGCCTTTTATGAAAGAAGATGCTGTATTGTAAATGGCGTAGTGTAGCAAAGGCGTGCATTGCGTGGAAAAAAAAAAAAAAAAAAAAAAAGGCGTACAGTACGTATAAAAAAAAGTCGGAAAGGACATCGCGGAAGGCCTTTTGAAAGGGGTAAAAATAGCGTATGGAAAGACGTGACCAACGCCATTCAAATAGACGTGCTTGACCTCATAAGAGTAGATGTAAAGAACTTCAATCCATAGTGGTCCAAAAAAAACGGCGTCTCGAGGCCTTGCACGAAAGACATGTTAGATAACCAAATCAAAAATAAGCATTAATCCGCCTTTAATAGTCGTGCATACTTATATTTCGCATGCATATGATATAAATCGAAGCCGGGAACCTTGTTATATATTGTGAGCCAATCTTATCTTCCCACGCCAGTGCATTCAAACCGGCGGTCTGTGGGTCCTGAAACGCACACCCACAACTACTGCACCTCCTCCGAAACCCGAAAGTGTGCCGATAACTACCGATACGCAATATAATCGGCAAGAAAAAGAATTTAGGTAACGCTGTGTCAGTCGGAGAGTGACACGGAATATGCGGTTGTTAGCTGATAATTTGAAAGGAATCTAGCACATTGAGATAAGAATAAATTGAACGCACCACAATAATAACAATCACAAAAAAAAAAAAAAAAAAAAAAAAAAAAAAGAAAA
>JABYPW010000446.1:0-25945 GCA_016880775.1 Phymatotrichopsis omnivora | reverse complement strand
AAAAAAAAAAAAAAAAAAAAAAAAAAAAAAAAAAAGAGAAAGAATAGACAAAAGGGTAACCGCAAAGAGATGGCAGGGCGGCTGCCGTTGGTTGCAAAAAGATCGCATCCAGATGCAGGCGGAAAGGTGGCTCGACGTGGTTGACGCGCGACATCTGTACATGGTCTGTGTTGACCGTTGGTTGGTACTCTGCCTGTGGCTTTGCTGGTTTCCTGGCCAGACCGTCCAATGGCGTTGTCGAACAAAGATGCAAATGTTGAAGTACCGTAGTCGCATAGACGCTACGGCTGCCAGGTACATGTAAAGTACGGGAATAGCAATGTGCAGCTAGGGAAGCGCTTGAAGCCTTGAACGCCAAGCAGGCAAAATTGATGCACATCGTTCCTGACTGTGCGTATTGTGTGTACATGTAGTCGAGGCACTGTGGGGGGGCTCACGAACAAAAAACCTCCAACTCGAAAATTTGGCCGTCCACAAATAGGATGCGCTGTGGCAGCCACAGCTGACCACGACCATGCGATAACCAACTCAGCACGCTTCCTCCTCTTTCGTTCGCTTCCTGTCGTTTCCTATTGCAAGTGGCAGAAGGTCGAAATGTTTGTAAGCATTTCTGAAACGCATGCACGGGAGCTAAAATCCTCCACAACCCTTTGTGGACCATTCAAGCGTGGTTTGCGTAATCCGATTGCCACGCCTGCAAGGGACGGCGATCTAAGGCTTCGATAGCTCCGTTTCGAAGTCGAACAGCCCCCGAGCAAAAGGCCGTGATCGGAACCCTTCCTTTCTTCTAAAAGTCCACTTTCCTTTCCTTTCCATCATCTGGAGAAGGACAAGAGTTACGACTACTATTATTTTTTTTTTTAAAAAAAAAAAAAAAAAAAAAAAAAAATGCGTCGACGAACCCAGCTCTCCTCTCAACTACCGGCCCAATATCTTTGACCGTTCACAAAACGTGACGGGTGTCCGAAAAGCATGTTTTCAGCCTCGACCAGTACAAGGTCGGTCTCATACGTACCCCGGAAATATTAATTGGCCGTCTGCACATCTCAAAACAAACTGCCATTCATGTAACAATAAAAGAGGCGACAGGGAAACAGCAAATCAAATTTGTTTTGTGTATTAAGATTAGCCCGACGCCTCTTCTCGTCCGAAGTCGTAAATTACCAATGCATGCATAGGGATGAACGATACCGCATTTTAGAGTTTTCCAAAGTTTCCAAGTTTTTTTTCTTTTTTTTTTCGAAATGCTTATCGCAGGCCAATCTGCAATCGATTCCAACGTAAATCTAAGCCTTGCTGGTACATGTAGCCGAGAACACAACAGCTGCCATCCACTCGCAAATTCCGAGGTTGCTGCAAGGGGGCTGGATGAGAAACAAAAGCAAGTCATCGTAAAACACTGGCGCGAAGCCTAACTCGGTTTTCTGGAGGACTCCTATCCGACTTGAGTGGAAAGCGGCAAGGCGAAGGATCGGATACTCCATGCTCGAACCGGTTTTCGGAGCACCCGATCAGAGTTATCGTTCTTGACCCTGACTGTGCTATATATTGCGAGGAGAAGGTTATTTCCTTGACATATGCACTTGTGATACACTCGCAGGTTGTGGATGCTAAAGCCCATGCTGAAAAGGTGGATGCTCTATGTTCGCTGAGGCTCCAAGAGAAAACGCTGCTACATGTACTACTCAGCAACACCTCTGGAAGAGGGAAGGCGTGAATGCAGGCAGTATGGGTGTCAATTTTTCCTTGGCAGAATCGACAGCGTACATACGTATGTACATGTACTCCAGAAGACGAGATCGTTGTCTGTTTTAAGTATGGTGCGGGCACTCAAGAACCGACATGGGCGGCCATTGGCATTAAGCAAAACACTAAACCTAATTAAGTAATTGCAGGGGTAAAAGTTACACACCGAATTTTTTTTTTTTTTTCCCCCCCCTCGAATCCTAAGAATAAGCCATCCGGAAAAGCCCAAAACTAGCCTTAAATTTAGAAGGATGATTTTTTGGTGGGAAATGCTGATCACAATCCCTGCAAGAAACATTCTTGGCATGTTCTATGCGTGCTTGGCAAAAATTTGTATGGGAACTTGGCATTTCTGGTGAGCACTTTTGGAGGACATTGGAGGCGCTTACCATACAAAATGGTCCAACTTTGAACGCTTATAACTCACCAACGACTTGACTTTTTTAAATTTTAAAAATGTAACTTTGTAGAGAAGATCAAATGGAACAATTCTACATTAAAAAAAAAACTGGATCGCATGTCTTTTTGCTGAATAATAAATACTTCTATGCAGGAGTGTAATCAACCAAAATAGTGTAGGTTCTTGAGTGCCCGCACCATAAATCTGGGTCATTGAAGAGTCGCCCGGGGGGGCTGGGGCGGATCTTCTCTGTCACCAAGAGCATGGGATCGACGTGCAGGGAAAATTTGGAGGACTATCCATGGGAGTTTTCTCACACACATGTTTGGATGCATGGAAGCTCTTCTGGAAAAAGTTTGCAGGCGAAGAAGAAGGCGAAGAAGGCAAAGACGGAGACTGGGACGGGGACGGAGGCGACGATGAAGACGAACTGAAACCGGACACAAGCTTTCGTGGCATTATTCCATGTGCGATCTGTGTGGCTTGTCATCTAGTTTTTCAAGCAAAAGTCCCATATACCGATCGCCGGTATCCTTGCAAGGAATCTGAAAGTTGCGGAAATGGTTGTGACCATTGCAATGTTTGATCCCAATTCAATGGTAAAGATCCCACTCGATGATATGGATGAGGACTTCCATACAGAGGGGAAGGCAAATGACGCACTATCCACTATGCAAGGTTCTTATCGGAAACATAGGCTCGCGGGAAATGATTACTTGGATGTAATAGATGTGCTTGGGTTTTGGAGTTTTAGAACTTAAGTGGATTTTGATAGCTTATTGCGGTCTGTAATAGCGATTGGAAAAAGATGATGAATTTGAAAAGATAGAGAAGACTTGAAATTCCCAAAGTGAATTAGGACACGAGCCCGGAGATGAGTTGGACTGTCCTGTCGATCGACAGAATGATGCAAGTTCTCCGCAGGGAGTACCTCGATATTCTCGGCTTTAACGAAAGATATGTCCGAAAACACTATCCCTTTCTGCAACCGCGAGAAGCATTTAGAAGGCTGACTTAGTTGAAAATTATTGTGTTGACCCGATATTTCACCAGATGGTGAAGGAGATGAAATGTTTGGAGGCCATTTTAATTCAGCAGGGACGGAGTCCAGAAAGGCTTGACTGTGACCGATACACTCTTTTTTTCTGAGCTTCCCTTTTCGGTTTACCTCCATTTTATATTTCCAAACACTGAGATGGAACACTATCTAGCACCCTTTTTTTTTAGTTATACATGTATCTGCCATCATGGCTGCGTGTCTAAAGATGGAGCACGTGTATTTGGATATAATTTACTATTGCAAAAAAATGTTCCGCGGACCCGTTAAAATCGAGGCCGAAATCCTGTGTCCAAGGCCATGATGTCCTCACTGGTTAAAATAGGGGGAGGGAAGAAATGCGCCGGAATAGGATGGCTGGGTTCCGATCAATGTGCTCTCTATTCACCAATATATCGACCCTAATGGCAGGTTTGCGGATGGGGCACGGCAAAGAGTTTGCACGTGGCAAGGGGAATGGAAAGGAAGACTTGCGTGGGGAGGAGATAGATGGGAATAGGTTTGCGTTTATTTTTGAGGAAATCTAGGCGTTTCTTTCTCCAATTATTTTGTTCTTGTGGTCAATCGTAACCGATACGATAGACTAGAGGGCTGTGACACACCTTGGGTGTTCACACCGTCGATTCGTCGTTGCATGATACCCTTCAAAATCACCAATGAACGCGCAGACGGAAACTATTCGATGTTGGTTTTTGATCCGGAGTTATGTCACCGCTGCGAAGGCCATCTGGCTCCATTTTTCCCTCGAGGACGAATGGTATCCGGGAATCAGTTGGGCGCTTGTGGGAGGGCGGTTTCGGCGTAAGCTTTCTTGATTTCTATCTTCCTGTCGATTTGGAATATGTTGGTCTCATTGGACGTCTGTGCAGTGATGATGTTTGGTTCCTGCCGCAGCGTATTATTTAAGCGGTTTTTGTACAGAATTGTGAGTGAATATGCGCGAATGGCGCGAGGAAATTATAGATGGTGTTGGAGACGGTGAGTGTGTTGTTGAGAATAGTATTTTTGGAGAACAATTGCCCATGCCAAGAGGTACGCATTGTGGGGTACGCCTTGTTTGAAGTGGGGACATTGGACCATTTGATATTCTCCATAGGATGCGCAAGCAGGTACAGAAGCACGATTTTGTGACATTCACGGTTTAATATTCCGAAACAAAAATAGGGAATGGGCAATATTGGCACTCCAGAAGCATCAAATGTCACTCGCTATAATCTTTTTCGTTATTTTTATGACAAACGTTGGTAGCTTTTCATTTGCTCTGTTAATTTGCTCCTGCCCTTCCCGCTCCCACATCCCTGCAAGCGCCAATCTCAGATGGCATCGTTTTCAGAAACTTTGTAACGTGTCACTGAAACCACGAGCCAGCATTCCACAAAGCGGCTCTTCAGCAAGTAAATGTTAAACATTGAGCCGCGCAATCCCTTGAGTTTTAAGAGAAGGCGCAGCAAGGCGGAGAAAATTTGCGTGACTCTGCTGCGGCGGCTATGTGAGGTCTTTCGTTGGTATGGTCGTAATATAACTGGTCTGAGACTCGTTGAGGCTGAAGGTATCCTTTGTGGGTCCATCATGATAGGCTGCAAACCCTAGAAACTCGCTGTCGGAGTGCGTACCGTATACGCGATAACATAGCCACCTCCAACTCATGTTTCGGAGGCCAATATCGTGTTTTGGAATAGTTCTGCAGCATTTTTCAATGTATGTACGTAAATCTAGGACTGTCTCTCGGTAAAGTCGCAGGAAATGGCAAGATCAACGTTTTTAAACTACTTCCGTGCTACATATATCGAGAATGGGATGCTTGGCTACGGAAATGTGTCACGAGGTTTTTAGGGATGACCCATTGCTGTTTTGCCCGAGTGAGTTGTAACTTGTTGTGTGCTTTGTATACAATCTCTCGGGCTGTTTAAAACATAAGAAAATTCGTGCCCATTGCGTATGGCGCTATTCATTGGTGGCTATTGCTTAATAAGTGTTCGAATACTTTTCAACTCTGTGACCTTTTTTTTTTTTTTTTTTTGATTGGGCCTGGCCGATAGACTTCTGCATGGGGTGCGAATTTTCTTTGTCTTAACAGCAGCAAACCTTTAAATTGCCACTCGCTTGGCGCATAACTTTGTAAAGTGCCACAACTAATGCCACACCACTTGGAATACCACTCTTATGTTTCACTAGCAACACCACAACGGAAGAGTTTCCACGGCTGATAGATTCACGATTGGGAAACAGAGACGATACTTCCAGGTACGTAGGAAATAGACTACAATGATCGGTAAATCGCCATCAGTAATTGCAGAACATATCTGAACAGCTCTGCAATAACCGACAACTAACCAACCGACAAAAAATGACCCGTAACAACTGCAAAACCGGTGATTGCCGTGCACTCGCATCGGTCAACAAAAAGCCCACCTCAAAACAACTCCCAGGGAACTTTAACTCCAGAGGTGACTGACAAAAAAATACCCCCATTGGAACAAATCCTCGCAACCTTTAAACCTGGTGCAGACTAATGCACAAAAAAAAAAAAAAAAAAAAAAAAAAAAAACCCACAGACAACTGCGACTGTATTTTTTACTCCACTTTAATTGAACCGCTTCAGTAATCGCCTGATGGCAGGTATCTTTACTGATGGTAATATTAATTGTAGAAGGAAGGACATGCTGAAGCCATTTTTGCCTGCTGGAGGCTCCATATGATGAATCCTCAAGCCCCGAACATTTATGATCTAGGCATAGGGTTCCTACAATAACACATTCTCGTTCATTGAAAAGAATGCACGTAGGTGAAATAGGCAGTCATACGCTGTACAGTCAGTGATAACCCGTTCGCTATCGGACTTAGTGGTCCGGTACGGAAATTTTTGAAGTGATAGCCCGATGCGCGGTGGAATGCTTGAGTTGTGGAAAAGATGGAAACTCGTCGCCTTTAGTGATTGCTGCCATCGTGGATATAGGTGAAGCTGGTGGTAAAATAGGTGGAGTCGTTGATTGTTGGTATGAAAGAAGTTTACTTGCATGCTCGATGATTGGGGGTGCAAAACCCTACATGGTAAAAGTTTGCATTGTTGCTAGGGAAATTATAAAGTGGTATTCTAAAGTTGTTTGCATTTTATAGATTTGCTGTAATTTTCGAGGGAAAAATAGAGATCCGGCAAATGCCTAGAAGAATTGAACGAGTGGCGTCGATGGCGAGCAGCAGCTGTTCTCCATTGGGTTTGGAAGGGTCCGTTAGAAATGCAGCTATCTCTGTACTCGAGTAAAGCCTAAAAACTGCTTGGCATTTTTCCGCTAAAAAATTTTTGCACGAACCGGATGCAAGTTGCACGCTAGAGATTTTGTTAAGGAAAAATTGAAATCCTTATCACCCCTACATAGCATGCGCCAAGCTACTCATATAAGAGCCGCCCTCGACAACTCGTCCAGCTCTAACAAGAGCCGCCCCACGACACGTCCCGCTGCCTGCCGTATTAAAGATGCCTCAAGCGACAGGTAAAATGTCTACAGCAGCTTTAACTCTCCTTAAGGCCAGCAGTCTTTTTTTTTTTTTTTTTCTAACGTTACCAAATATGGTCTGCCATTCTTTTCCCGCCACCTCCGGACGGCGCCGTATCGTTTGAGTTTATAAATATTAATAGATACACATGTACTTGTCTAGTAATTATATAACACATGTAAATGTTCAAAGGTTTATCAAAATAGTTAATCCAAAATAGTAATTCACCCACTTACACATATGATCTGGAAAATCTTTGCACTCTCTTCTTTAAAACCCTCAGAGATTTGCAAAGAAAATTTATCCTAAACTTAAAACTGCCTAAAGAATTAAAGGCTTCTTCAAGGCCAGTGTCTTGCTTCTTAGGGTTGCCTTATGTGATAGATAAAATCCTTAACAGCAGCTTTAACTCCCCTTAAGGCCTGCACTCTTTTTTGTATGACTAAGGGCAGTCTGCTATTCCATTTCTACCACTACTAGGCAGCACCACATTGCTTGAAATTGAAATATAGATAGATTTACATGCTGTTTTTTTTTTTTTTTTTTTTTTTTTTTTTTTTTTTTTTTGTTTACTTCATATTATATTTTTACTAGGTACAACCTCTACAAGGATAGATATACATGCACTTACCTAGTAATTATATAATAAATATAAATGATCAAAGGTTTATCTAATTGGTTCAGCAGAGGTTATAACTCACTAATGTAGTCATATAATCTAGGAAATTACTACACCCAATTCACAAGAACCCTTGAAGGTTTGTAAAGTAAATTTACCCTAAAAATTAACACTAGCTAAAGAACTAAAGGTTTGGTTAAGGGGTATGCCTCACTACTTCAAGGTCTCTCAAGTGATACATAAAATCTGTAGAAGTAGCTTGAACTCCCCTTAAGTCCTCACTCTCCTTTTTTGTTCAACCAAGGATAATCTCCTGTTTTGTTTTCACTACTACTAGGTAGTATTATATTACTCAAATTATAAACATTAGTATATATACATATAGTTACCTAGTATTTATAGGGTATTAAAAAATAGCAAGCAAAAATAACCTAGATAATATAAATAAGTGAGGGAATCACCCTTACTAATTAACCACTTTGATAAATCTTTAAACATTTATGTGTATTATATAATTACTAGATATAGAATCTTTGATTCCCTCAATTCACTAACACATGGATAGGGTATGTATAACTAATTAAGGCTAAGGACATAGTTATAAGTGTAGGAGCATTGGGATATACCTTTATCTGCCTCATGCTATTAGGGTAACCTTTATACATCTATAATTACTAGATATATACATATGTTTATTTTCATATTTACAATTTCAAGTAATATAGAGCTGCCTGTAATGAATCGTGGTCATGTACTTTCCTACTTGTCATATTCCTTTTGTATCTCCTATTGTCAGCAGTGTTCTTTGGAATTCCACATTATAAATCATGAGTTATCACTAGGTTATGTATGATCACTCATGTTTAGCTGTCTGCCTTGCGAGGGTCATAAGAACAGTATTTAGATTGAATGATGTATGGAAAAAGGTTATGTAGACATAACAGGTTTAAAAGAGACTACTATAGAAGGGAGGTAGTGCTCTTGGTGATTGGTATATAAAGAGAAGGAAATCCATGTAGTCCTGTATTTCCTTTCTTTCTTCTTTCCGCAGTATCTTAAGTATACACCATAGGAATAAAGGGTTATTCCCAAAAACCTTCAGCACATAAGTTGCCTTACTCTATGAACACCACTTAAGTCCTCTAAAGAGTTATGTATCTTCTTCTATCCTGATTTACCCTCCAAACCCTGATATAGGCTAAGAATCAGTTGTATCACTAAAGGGGTTATCCTTTACACTATAATTCATCATTCAGAAATCACTATTGAAGAAGATACATGAGAATCTATGTGATATTGGATGTCATCCCTAGTTAACTGGAACTCCCAAGAAGAGGTACCATAGTTCACTATTGAGGAAGTCACTAGGCTGCTGCAAGACAAGAACCTGCATCCTCTAGAAGAACCTAGAGATCTTTGAATCCCACCAACTAGAAGAGGAATCGCTGAGTCCATTTCAACCTAGAGGTCCAGGCTAGGGCAGCATAGAGACCAGCATCACTAAAGGTATTTCCTGAGAGATCGGCAAAAGCTTAGAAAGTTTAGTGCAGTATCTACTATTGTACAGTGAACCCTATTAACCACTACCTGTACTACAGGACTAGGAAGCAACAAGAACTTGAGAAGGCAACCAGGCCACAGTGGAAAAAGGGTTTCTGTATTAGAAACTGTGATAGATAAATCCATGGATTGTTCTACAAAGACTATTGCTGTGATGACTATTGGGATGACAGAGTGTATTTCAACCACTGAGCACTAGATACAGCAAACAGTACTGGTCATCCCAGACATAGGAAAAGTACTAGTACTATGCTTGTACCTGTGGTCAGATACCAATGCTGTAACAGCAAGTTTTCTGCTAGATGAGGAGTTGGAGGACACTACCCTTAAATTCCTGGAACATCTTAGGAAATCTAAGGTTGACAACCTTACAGTTGAAGTCACTATTCTCCCAGACATAGCCAGTACATAAAGAAAGTGAAGATAAGATTATTCTCTATCTGTACAAGGACGATCTTGTTGTACTACATCAGAACCACCCTATCACCCTAGTCTAGCTTGATAAACTCAGAATCCTCTTACTCACCATCATAGACCCTAGTATCGATGAGTTCATAGCAGGGAAAAGGTATAGGCATTAGCTGATATCTACCAGGGAAAAGTTTCTAGACCTACCTGAGGATGTAGAGGAATCATATGCTCTCCCAGGCCTAGAGGAACTACAGTTCTGGTGAGATATCTATAACCTCAATAAGTCATAATTTACTACACAGTACCAAAGGATCAGGGACGGGATCAGAGAACACTACAATTCTAGTGTGGATAAAGAACAAGAAGTTGAGGACCTAAGACAATAGCAAGTTGCAGATCAGCAATGAATCAAAAGCCTCAAAAAGGAAAGAGTACTAGAAAGTGAACAACTTAAACATCTTAGGTAGGAATGGATTACACTCCAGGTAATGATTAATACCCTACAACAAGAACTAGAAGAGGAGCAATAGCAAGTACGAGAAATGCCTAAGCTAGTAAAGCTTAAAGACCCAGAATTATTTGATAGAAAGTATCATGCCTAGCTAGACCTATTTATCACCAGGTGTATAGACACTTTTGAGGTCAATAAGGAGAGGTTTGAAGGTGAAGGCTACAAAGTCACATGGGCAGCATCATTCCTGAAGGGAACAGCATAAAAGTAGTACATGGCCAAAAGGTTAAAGAGCTCTAAAAATGGAAAAGCACCTGAAGAAACATGGTCAACCTTTGAAGAAGCCCTAAGGAAGGCATATGATGACCTAGATAAGGATAATAATGCTTACCAGTAGTTGGAAAACCTAAGATAGAAGGGGAATGTGTCTGAGTATTATGCAGACTTTGATGGTCTTGTATTCAATGCCAATCTACCTGAAGATGATAGGATAAAGATACTCCTATTTAAGAAAGGATTGAAGGGAAAAGTCCATGAGGCCTTGGCCTACCAGTTGGATCTCCCTAAGACATACTTAGAGTTCACACAACTGTAAATCCAGTTAGAAAGTTAACTTGAGTCAATCCTAAAAAAGGAAGAGAAATGTACTAGTAAGTCCCAAGAGGAGTAGCAGAAGCAAGGCTTCAAGAAATAGAACAAGTTTAGCAAATACCACTAGAAGGGACAACACCAGCAAAAAGAAAAGATCACTTAGGAAGAGAGGGATCACTACAAGAACAAAGGCTTGTATTTCAATTATAGAAAAGAGGGACATTATACTAGGAACTATCCAAATAAGGAAACCAGCAAAGAGTTAAAGACAAATAGTATGAAAGTGGCAACTGTTACAATTCAGTCAGGAAACTCTAAGAGTCAGAACTAAATGGTGGTCTAGCTCTGAGGAAACCCCAGGGGAAAAGCCTTTCCTAGAAAGCTGCCAGAATAGAAAAGCCAGAAATATTTTTGGAAGGACAATATTTGATAGTCCATGCAACATTGAATAACACTATGGAGTGTTATACCCTATTAGATACAGGGGCAACCGGTTTTGTATTTATAGATAAAACATTTGCATAGAAAAACAGTTTTGCTATGTCAAAGTTAGGGACCTTAAGAACCTTGACAGTTGTCAATGGAAGATAAGCAAGTAGTAGGAACATCACCAAGGTCACCAAAGTGGAAATCCAGGTTAGACCAAAGAAAGAACAAGTGTTGTTCTACATCATGAAGTTAGTAGACTGTCCTGTCCTATTAGGATTGTAGTAGCTATAGCACCATCAAGTGTAATTAGATTTCAGGAGAAATTATCTCACCTTCCTAGAAAAGGAGGGGAGAAGTAGAATTGATATTACCACTATCAGGGTAGTACCCTTCAAGAAAATGGCAAAAAAGAAAGATAGCAAGCTATATGCCATTAGTGTTATAGGATCCCCTAAGGAAAGGGAAATACTAGAAACAACACTGCCAGAGAAGTTAGTACTAGAGGAGTACCATGAATATTTGCACCTCTTTAACAAAGAGAAAGCAGATGCTTTACCACCACATCAAAAGATTAATCACAAAATTCCACTGATTGAAGGAGGAGAACCACCATAGTTACCTACCTATAGACTATCAGAGGTACAGCTACAAGAGCTAAGGAAGTACCTAAAAGAAAATTTATTGAAAGGATTCATCTAGGAGTTGCAGTCTCAAGCTGGCATACCTATATTGTTTGTGGAAAGGAAGGATAGATTACTCTGCCTATATGTAGATTATCAAGGACTCAATAAAGTCATGATCAAAAATCGCTATCTATTGCCATTAATCTAGGAAACGTTGGAGCGGTTAAAAGAAGTAAAGATCTATACCAAGTTAGATCTGAGACTGCCATACAATTCAGTCAGAATTACAAAAGGTGAGGAATAGAAGACTGCATTCCACACTAGGTATGGCCATTACAAGTACAGGGTTATGCCTTTTGGTCTCACAAATATACCAGCAATATTCTAAGCATTCATCAACAGCATCCTAAAAGATAATTTGGACATTTTCTATGTTATATATCTATATGACATATTGATCTTTTCAAAGAACCTAGAAGAGCACATTAGCCATGTGCAAATAGTTTTGAGAAAACTAGGGGAAAACAAAGTTTATTGCAAACCTGAGAAATGCAAATTCTATATCATAGAAACAGAATTTCTTGGGTATATCATCTCCCCAGAAGGTATTACTATGGACAACAAGAAGGTAGAAGCAGTACTAGGATGGGAAACACCAAAGTCAGTAAAGGATATTCAAATGTTCCTAGGATTCACAAACTTCTACCAGAGATTCATCAAAGGATACTTAAGAGTAGTATCGCCAATAACAAAGTTACTGAAAAAGGACCAAAAGTTCGAATAGACAAGGGAGGTAAATGCTACTTTTTTAAGTCTCAAAGAAGTTTTTATGTCAGCACTATCCCTGAGATACTTGAACCTAGAAAGACTGGTTATTGTGGAAATAGATACATCTGATCATGTAGCAGTAGGTATCCTTTCCTAGAAATTCTAACATAAGGATAGAAAACAAGTTTTGCACCTAGTGGTAAACTTCTCCAAGAAGTTCAACCATGTATAGTGTAAATAACTAGTGCATGATAAGGAACTGCTAGCAGTTATTCTCACATTTTTGGAATGAGAACAGTATATTACATACTCAAAATTCCTAGTTCAAATGATAATAGATCACAAGAACTTGGAATACTTCATGACTAAGAGAATATTGAATTACTAACAGGTAAGGTGGTCTGAGTTCCTCTCAAGGTTCAACTTCTAGATATGCTATCAACTAGGAAAGCAGGGAGGAAACATGATTCTTTAACTAGAAGATCCAGAGATCTTCTGAAGGAAGGGGATGAACATCTCGCTTATCAGGAACAGATGATCATCTAACCCCACCACCTAGACCCTCTATTACAAGCAAGCCCACAGCTGCATATCCTATTAGCAATGGTAGAAGTGGAGAGAAATCAAGATTTTGAGGAAAAAATTAAAAGGACTTATGATAAGGACCCTACCACAAAGTCTATGCTGTAGGCCCTGCAGAGAGGAGAAAAGTCTTAGGCATATATAGAACTGTTAGATTATATGATCAGGGAAGGATTGTTATTGTATAATAACCTAGTCAACATCCCTGATAATCTGGACCTAAAACTGTAAGTACTCCAGCAAAACCATGATCATGTAGCCGCTGGACACCTAGGAAGAGCCAAGACATATGAGTTGATAATAAGGAACTATTTTTGGCCAGGATTACAGAAATATATCAGCCAGTATATCAGCCATTGCAAAGTATGCATGAGAGCAAAACCTGTCAGATATGCACCTTTTGGCACTTTGAAGCCCCTGGAAATACCTGAACAGCCCTGGAATTTGGTATCTATGGACTTTATAGTGGGATTACCAATAAGCAAGGAATATGATGCAATTCTTGTAGTAGTGGGTCACCTAACCAAAATGGTGCACTACATCCCTACAATAGAAAAAGTAACAAGCGAAGATGTAGTAACCCTGTACCTATATCATATATGGAAACATCATAGGATACAGAAGGACATTACCTCTGACCATGGTACACAATTTGTTTCAGAATTCTAGAAGTCCTTATACTAGAATTTGAAAATCAAAAGCAATCTCAGCATGGCATACCACCCATAGACAGATGGTCAGACTGAAAGAATGAACTCAATTCTAGAACAGTATCTGTGGATTTATTACCATTATTAGCAGGATGATTAGGCATCCCTGCTTCCTGTCACAGAGTTTAGCTGAACAACCAAGCATCAGCAACTATGAAAGTTAGCCCATTCTTTGCAAACTATGGATACCACCTACACTTTACAATAGATATAGAACTTAAGAGAAGGTTAAACTCCCCTGAAACTATTAAGCATTTTACTACCAGATTACAGGAAGTGTATAACTTATGCAGGGCTGAAATCGCTTATGTACAAGCAAGCCAGAAGAAAGCAGCAGAGCAGTCAAGGAAACTGGCACCTGTGATAGAAGGTGGAGAAAAGGTTTGGCCAAATGCTAAGAATCTGCACACCTAGAGGGTATGTAAGAAACTTGATCACAAAAGACTTGGTCCATTCAAAGTTCTAGCAAGGGTCAGAACTCCAGTATATAAACTCAAGCTTCCTTGCTCTATAAAGATCTATCTAGTCTTCTACATCTCCCTACTAGAACTAACAAGTAAACATAAACCAGTCCTATGCCATCAAAATCCTCTACCTCCTCTGATTGTCATTGAAGGAGATTGAGAGTATGAAGTGGAGAGTCTTCTCGACTTTAAATACCTTTGAGGTAGCACTCTTCACTACCTTGTCAAATAGGCTAGCTACTCTAAGCCTATATGGGAACTTTCCTAGCACCTTGAGCACTCCCAGGAGCTCATCAATGAGTTCCACTACCACTTCCCCAATAAGCCCAAGTTATAATGCAGATAAGGAAATGACAGAGGTCCCCCTATCTCCTACTATAGTTGTACCTGTTTTTGACTAATATGGACAAATTTACTCCTCCCCTGGAGACAGTATAGTGAAGAAGAAACCCCTTCAAGACCCTCCACCATTGGGTCTTGAAACTGTTATAAACTAGAGTTGGGTACCAGTCTCACCCTAAGAAAAGCCCTAACCCTAGGAGCTGCCACTTTATGCTCCCCGGCTATGGCTTACCTTGAACTAGCAGTTCTACTAATAGGAGGAACAGTTCTTACTGCCTATTTCCCCTATATTACCCCTTGGTTCACCAGTGGTATAAGTGGCCCCTGAAAAACCTTATTGGCAGTATGCACCTATATCAAAAGTATCTGCCAGTCCTAGTGGATATACCCCCCTACTATTACCAATAGTTCCTATTAATCCCTAGCTCCTAGAGATCATGGAAGAGCACCAACCTAAGGCACCACCAGAGGAAGTTAACAGAGATCTAGCAAGGTACCAGGATTACACATTGATGCCTTTATACATCTGACTTAGAAATCTTAGGGAAAGATTACACTAGATAGTGGAGAATGTAAGAGATGACCACCAGAGAGAAGAAGTATTGTAAGCTGTCACAGGAGTTCCAGCTTAAAGTGGTGGATACTGTAATAAATCGTGGTCATGTACTTTCCTACTTGTCATATTCCAGTTGTGTCTCCTATTATCAGTAGTCTTCTTTGGAATTCCACATTGTAAATCATAAGTTATCATTCAGTCATATATGATCACTCATGTTTAGCTGTCTACCTTGCGAGGGTCATGAGAACAGTGCATGAAAATAGTGTTTTTATTGAATGATGTATAAAAAAAGGTCATGTAGATAAAACAGGTTTAAAAGAGACTACTCTAGAAGGGAGGCAGTGCTCTTAGTGATTGGTATATAAAGAGAAGGAAATCCATGCAGTCCTGTATTTCCTTTCTTTCTTCTTTACGCAGTATCTTAAGTATACACCATAGGAATAAAGGGTTATTCCCACAAACCTTCAGCATATAAGTTGCCTCACTCTATGCATACCTCTTAAACCCTCTAAAGAATTGTGTATCTTCTTCCATTCTGATTTACCCCACAAACCCTGATACAGGCTGAGAATCAGTTGTATTGCTGAAGGAGTTATCCTTTACACTGCCTAGTAGTAAAAGAATTAGAACTATAATCTATAATTAGTTATATTAAAAAGTAGAGTATAGGCCTTAAGGAGAGGATATGCTTCTCCCCCAGTTCACTATTGTATGGGTAGGGCATATACACAAACTTACTTGCAAAGACATAGCCATATACATAGGAGCGATCTCACTAAGCACTGTCAGGGTAACCCTTTATATAGCCATTGAGGTTATTAGTTACATTTGCTTAGAAGGACTGAACCAGTAATTAGGCAACCTTGCATGGTCAGGGAAAACTCATTTACACTACAAAACCCATAACTAACTAGAAATTAATGGTATAGAATAAGGCGAGTAGGATTTGAACCTACAACATTGTGTGTTACCACACAACAACACCAGGACAGCCATACTACTAGACCATCCTCCCCTATAGGCCTTAAGGAGAGTTTTAGTTATCATTACAGTTTTAGTCTATTACTTAATATATCTTCAACAAGAACAAGCCTTTAATTCTCAGCCTATCTCAAGTTTAGGGATAAATTTAATTTTCAAATACTTTTAAGGGTCTTAAAAAATGGAGTTAGCAAATAACTAAGATTATATAAGCAAGAGAATTACTACCTCTAATTGACCAATTTCATAAATTATTTAAATTTACATGTATTATACTTCTATAATTGCTTTATAAACATATGTATATATATTGATATTTTATAAATTCAAGTTTTACAGAGGTACATATTAGTAATACCTTGTGAGGGAAACAGAATAGTAGATTATTCTTAGTTGTACAAAAAAAAAAAAAGTGTACATACCTTGTAAGGAGTTAAAGCTTTTGTAAAGGTTTGTATTATTACTTAAGATATTTTCAAGAAGTAAGCTATAGACCTTGAAAAAAAAACATTAATTCTTTAGCCAGTCTTAAGTTTTAGGATCAATTCACTTTCAAAAGTTTTAAGGATTCTTAAAGAATGAAGTACAAATATGACCTATATTATATAAGTAAGTGAGTGAATCCCCACCTCTAATTGACTAATTTGATTTACTTGTAGGAATTATTTGTGTTATATACTCAATGAATAAGTATATATATGTCTATTGATATTTATAAATTTAAGCAAATGTGACCACCTGGGGCTAGCTGAAATAGAAAAGTAGACTATCCTCAGTGAAGCAAAAATGAATATGGCAGACCTTAAAGGGAGTTAAAACTGCTGCAGAGTTTTTGCCTACTACTTGAGGCATCTTCAAGAAATGAGGCATAGGCCTTGAAGAATCCCTTAATTCTTTAGGCAGTCTTAAGTTTTGAGATAAATTTACTGTTCAAAGTTTAAAGGGTGTTGAAGAATTGACTGTCAAAAAAAAAAAAAAAAAAGAAATGTCCCAAATTATATAAATAGGTAAGTGAATCGCAACCTCTGATTGACCAATTTGATAAATCTTTGAACATTTACATTTGTTATATAATTACTAGAAAACCACATGTTTATCGATTGATATTTACAAATTCAAGCAACGCGGTGCTGCCTGGAGGCAGCGGAAACAGAATGGCAGACATCCTTGGCCACTCAAAAAAAGAAGGGTGTTGCCCTTAAGGGAAGTTAAAGCTACTGTAGAGACTTTTATCTGTTGCTTGAGGCATCTTTAAGAAGCGAGGCTGCGGGACATCTCGTCGGGCAGCTCTTGTTAGAGCTAGACGAATTGTCGAGGGCGGCTCTTACAAGAGCAGCTTTGCGTATGCTAGGGGTATCCTTATCGGTGGCGTTTTCTTGCGTTCTCTATTTAAGCCATGTTGTCGTAGCAACAGCAATTTCCCTTTGTGTGCCGGATCCCTCTAGATAATAATGTCTCAACGCCTTGCTGCACGCAGTTTCTGTTATGGAAAGAAAGTTATCCCCTCTTATCATACTGAACACCGGGCTCTGCCGAAGCCAATCGTGGTGATTCTTCGCTGGTTTCACCAAATTTTCTCGTATATGTATGCCATGCACTACATATACTGCTTAAATATGCAAGCCCTAGCTCGTTTTCCTCCCGTCCTTATAATATATTTTCGCTCACCGTCTTCCGGTTAAAAATATTACCTTTTCGCGTTGCGGTCGAATATTTAACGGACAAGATGAAGAAAATCAAAAGAAAATTGCAAAGACTTTTCAGGCGTCGAAACTCTAGCTCCTGGCCCTATACGACATCCTTCACACCGCCAGCGGGAAATAACAATCTGCAGGCCTGCGCGGCTGGCAATATACATACCGCTTCATCACCTGACCCTCCTTCAACCTCTCTCACGCCCATGCAAAATGTGCATGAACGACCTGCTTCTTCCGTAGGGCATAGCCTTCCATCTTCAGCAATGATTGCTGAATCAACTTCTCGGAGAGCAAGCATTTTAAGCGCTTCAGATAAGCAACAGTTAGTATCTACCAAGTATGCTGAAAAAATTCTCCCAATTAGATTTTCGCGGTCCGCGGCTAACTGGGAATGAATGTAGTTTTCCAAAATCACCGTGGGAGAGAGCTATTGAGAAACTGAATCCAGAAGACCGAAAAGAATTCCGTTTTGATGACCCCAACATGCGGTGCACACTTGCAGATGTGTTGAAAGCAACCGAAGCGAGGCGGACAGAATGTGAAGAAAAGCAATGGAAGCATCGGAAAGCTAGCGGAGAAGAGATAGTCTTTAGAGACGTCGCGGACAGGATCATTAAAAATTTGAACAAATTCATGAACATTGGCAACATTGCTCTCCAGCATAATCCGCAGCCAATAAGAGCGGTATGGTCAGCATTGCAATTTCTTTTGCAAGTAGGTATCCGACCATATCATATGGCGTTAATTTTGAAGCAGAAAATAACTGTAAAATACCAGGTTGCGACGGACGATATGGAAACAATGGAAAATCTCATGTCAGGCCTGGAATACATATCCGGAATTTTGGGCCGCTGCGCGATATATGAAAGTCTTTACGACAAGAGTAAACTAAGATCCGCTAAGGACTTTATGGACTCTTTACCGGATTTATACGCAACAATATTGACGTACTTATGCCATTCAAGGCGATATTTTAGCCGGAATACAACAAGTATGACCTTTCCTCACACCTGTGCCAAACGAAGCTAACATTTGCAAAGTTCGATATCTCAATGGTATTCTCAATTCGTACACCGACGTGTTTCAGCCCCTCATGGAGAGTCTGAGGAAGGGAGAGCAGAGAGTGGACAATGCGGCCCGAGCGGCTTTCTATGAAGGTTGGATTCCAGTTCCTAAATCATTCGATTTAATCACAAGAAAATTTCTGATAGGATGATGGTTTTTGTAGCCCAAACCAAAGCGACAAATGGTATATAAGCTAAAACGATGTTTCATTCCGGCTTTCACTAATCGATATAGATGACGAACGCCATGAAATATTGAGATGGCTGTCGGAGGTTACTTATAAACGACACCATGAGTTTATCAAGTCCAGCCGCCAGCCCAGAACTGGAAACTGGCTACTAGAGAAAAAGGAATTTGCTGAATGGAAAAAATCCGCGTCATCTTCGATACTCTGGCTACATGGCATTGGTTCGTTAGTTCACAATCACATAATGCTTAATTATTATTATTATAATTTTAGTTTTGTGGTTACGGGAAGACTGACGTTGTAACTCCAAAATAGCCGGAGCAGGAAAGACTACCTTAGCGTGGGTCTTTTCAATCACCAGATTAAATCGTGTCGTGGTGCTAATCAGGCTCTAGCTCCTTCATTATCGATCAACTCCATAGCACAAAGTCGGATGATCACGCTCTGGCCTATTTTTATTGCAAGTACGGAGAGAAGGACAGACAAGATCCCGAGACGATTTTGAGAACTATTGTCAAACAACTTTCCCTCACGTACCCCGAAGACTCTTTGCCGGAAAGCGTGATATTGCCTTATCAAAAGTATAAGAATGAAGGATTGTTGAAGTCTGACTGTTTGCGGCTGGAGGAAAGCAAAGATTTGATAGTGCAAGTTGCAGGAGGCTTCAGTCAGACCGTCATTATAATCGATGCACTCGACGAATGCGACAGAGAGACAAGAAAGAACCTATTGGTTGCTTTGAAGGACATTTTACGTTTATCGACTGGAGGACTCAAAGTTTTTGTTACGAGTCGTGATGACGCCAATATTGTGCTTAAGCTTGACGATGTTCCGAACATCTACATCCAGTCCCGTGATAACTCCAGGGACATTGAGTTGTTCGTTGTTAAGGAAGTCGAAAGATGTATCGCGGAAAAAGAATTGCTAATGGGGTCTGTCACACCAGAACTGAAGCAGATCATCATAGACACATTTACCGAGAAGGCGAATGGAATGTACGTTATCCGCATTTCGGTGCTTATCGCCAACGAGTTTTCACTAACGGTTCTTCGGTTGGGCATGAATTAGGTTTTTGTGGGTCTACCTACAGATCAAGCACATCTCTCGGGAGAGCACGGAAAGGGCTGTGAGGACAGCTCTGCAACGACTACCAAAAGGCTTGGAAAATACCTACTCGGTGATATGGGACAGGATATGCAAAGATAGCGATAGCAATCGCAATTTGGCCCAACAAACACTGAAATGGATCATGTGCGCTAAATCTCCCCTCACCCCGGACGAGATGATAGACGCCGTTTGCATCAAACCAATGGAATGGCGAGAATATCCAGATCACGATAGTGTTACGGAAAAGACACTTCTCGCGGTGTGCCAAAATCTAGTGATTATCGATAAAGAATTAGGGGTTTTTCGTTCGGCGCACTTTTCCGTTACGGAGTTTTTGCAGAAAAAGTTCGATATGAGCGAAGCTCACTCGCTAGCGGCAGAGGTTTGCCTCACATTGCTCTGCTGTGCGAACCATGTCGACACCGAAAACGATATCCTGAAAAACTTCGTCTTAAAGGAGTACGTCATGAAAAACTGGGCCGAACACATTCGGTTATCCGGCGGTGGAAGCGATACCCTAATGGAGTTGCAAAAGATGTTTTTCAAACCTTCTGCAGCATACTATAAATGGCTCCAAGCGGCTTCCGCAGGTGATGGTAGGTTGGCATCGCCGAGTGAGGAGAGAGAGCTTTCCCCTTTGTGGGTAGTATGCTACGAAGGATTACGGGTCATGTTTGAATACCTCTGGGAAAGTGAGCATAACTTTAATGTGCAAAATACGAGCGGGTCGACGCCGCTACATTCGGGGGTGGTGGGTCGCCATGAGGCCGTAGACACATTGCTGTTTGAGAGGGTGGGAGTTGGCTTCAGCTATGAAAATAAAGACGGCATGGTACCACTACATGCTGCAGCGATGAAAGGGCATGAGGCGGTGGTAAGGTTGCTGTTGGACAAGGAGGGTGTGGAGTTGAATTGCAAAGACAATCACGGCGAAATGCCACTACATGTCGCGGCGAGTGGTGGGCATGAGGCGGTAGTAAGGTTGCTGCTAGAGAAGGATGGTGTGGTGTTAAACTGCAAAGACAATGGCGGCCAAACACCACTATATTGCGCGGCGAGGTATAGCCATGAGGCGGTGGTAAGGTTGCTGTTGAAGAAGGACGGTGTGGAGTTAAACTGCAAAAAGAGGCATGATTGCTGGACACCACTGCATACTGCGGCGAGTAAGGGCCATGAGGCGGTGGTAAGGTTGCTGTTGGAAAAGGAGGGTGTGGAGTTGAACAGCAAAGACAATGATAGGTGGACACCACTATATGTCGCGGCGAGGCGTGGGCGTGAGGCGGTGGTAAGGTTCCTATTGGAGAAGAAAGGTGTGGAGTTGAACTCCACAGACAAGGACGGCTGTACATCACTTCATGCTGCGGTGCAATGTCGGCATGATGCGGTGGTAAGGTTGCTATTGGAGAAGGAGGGTGTGGAGTTGAACTGCAAAGACAAGAATGGTGAAACACCACTACATGCCGCGGCGAGTGGTGGGCATGAGGCGGTGGTAAAGTTGCTGTTGGAGAAGGAGGGCGTGGAGTTGAACTGTAAAGACAAGAATGGCTGCACACCACTTTATACTGCCGTGCAATGTCGGCATGATGCGGCGGTAAGGTTGCTGTTGGACAAGGAGGGTGTGGAGTTGAATTGCAAAGGCAGTCACGGCGAAACACCACTACATGTCGCGGCGAGTGGTGGGCATGAGGCGGTGCTAAGGTTGCTGTTAGAGAAGGATGGTGTGGAGTTAAACTGCAAAGACAATGGCGGCCAAACACCACTATATTGCGCGGCGAGGTATAGCCATGAGGCGGTGGTAAGGTTGCTGTTGGAGAAGGACGGTGTGGAGTTAAACTGCAAAACGAGGCATGATTGCTGGACACCACTGCATACTGCGGCGAGTAAGGGGCATGAGGCGGTGGTAAGGTTGCTGTTGGAAAAGGAGGGTGTGGAGTTGAACAGCAAGGACAACGATAGCTGGACAGCACTATATATCGCGGCGTCGCGTGGGCGTGAGGCGGTGGTAAGGTTGCTGTTGGAGAAGGAGGGTGTGGAGTTGGACTGCAGATCCACTGGTGGCCACACACCCCTTGAAATTGCAAAGTTGAATAGACGCCAGGGTGTGGTGCATTTGTTAGAAGAGGTAGGTTAAAGGGCCCTATTCTCTGCTGTCGCAACCCAATAGCTAATGTAAGCATTTATTGTGTTTCCAAAGGCTATGTCGGCCCCGCAGGGAGACTGATGCGGAAGCATGCTTTAACGAAGAAGGACGTTACGGTGGGGATGGGAGGGTCGTCTACTGGGCAGCGGTGAAATGGAAGCGGTGGAATATGGTGCGCGAACTCATAGGTATTGTGTTAACGGTGGTTGGGCGGCATGCTTCGTGATTTGAACTTTTATCGTCAACACCAAGCTGAGCAATCTCATTGGTTCTGGCAATGACACATAGTGTGAAAGAGTTAAGAAAAAAGAAATAAATATCTGCAGTAAAATTAATGGTGGAGAAGATATTTCCAAATGTCCCTTTACGTACGAAAGCGACACTCATGTTCCGTTACCATATACATGTGTATGTAATTGCTGAGTGTAAACGAATTGGGCGCCTACGGCCCCCTTCCTGAATTGCTACGTAACTTGAGATTATATGTGAAAAAGTAAATTCCATAAATGTTAAATACAATTTTTTACAAAAAGGAAAAAAAAAAAAAAAAAAAAACATAACTTGCAATACATTGTTTGCATACACATTCAAATAGAAACAAATTAAGAATTTTACGATACGCAATGTTCGTTGTACGCCCGTCAACATTTTCGGAATCAAAAGGAACTCTTGCCTCTTCCCTCCGACGCACAGAAAAATACTTTTATACAATTCTCTATGAGCAAAAACACTTGTTCTTAAATCCAAGACCACTCGATCTAATGTCAACTCTTTGCAGCTATTAAACGTAGTAGCATAAGCAACACACAATGGAAATTATCTTCACAAGTATAGTCTAAGAGCAATACCGAGGGCAAAAATTCGAAATAACTTCAAGGTAAACAAAAACGACTTGTATATCTATTATTGCGAAGTAGCCACACTTCAATTACTTGCTTTATAGAAGAACAGTTAGTTTAGTCTAATTGTAAACTAATATAATATTACTGTAACTTACCTACCTGAATCTTTCTACGGATACCTGGATATTTTTAACTAAACCTTCCTCAACACACAAAGTATACATCAACTCCCTGTTTCAGAACCAACCTATGAGGTGACATACCAGGCTTATATAGAAGTACCAACTGGAAGGAGTCAGCAGTGGTAGAAAAAGGACCAGATATAGTCTGACCCAAGTCTTCCTTCACCATATCAGAACTAAAATATTTATCTATACACTAAGTTAGTGAGAAAAACAATACTTAACTTAGATAAAAAATGAGGGAATGCTAATACACTTTTCTCCTTCAATTTTTGAAAGCATATATGTATCAAAGTCATCTACATAATAAATAAGATAACTCAAGAAGGATCTCAATATGCATGAACCAGGATCTCTAAGCATAAATTAAAGAAACTGGAAGTCTCTTTGAATCAATAATAGAATTAATTCCTGAAACAAATAGATGCTAAACTTGGGTAATATTATCTTTAGTTTTAACTCTTTGATCAAACTGGTCTAAATAATCTAGATTAGTTGAATAGGAGTGATAAGATGTAAAGTATTGAAGGTTTGCTATAAGTAAGAAGATTTAATTATTATATAATGCATCCAGAATGTTTACTATAGCTACTAGAGTAACTTGTTGAAAATTATCAATACTGAATAGTAATATTCCACCAAAATATATATCAATAATGGTAAGCCATCCCAATAGATCATGAGTATACTCTAGTACCACCATGTTACTAATAGTAGTCTAGCTCAAAGTATTGATTCCTTTATTATTGGTTCTACATTGGGGTTATCTAAAAAAATATGATTTTACAATTTGAATTATTATTTATATTAATAGTTATTTGTTAAAATAGTAAGAAATAGTACCTAAACTACTGGGATATGAAATGTAAAGTTAGCTATACATCCATATTCATATTTCAAGAATAATAATGCAGTCAATCCAATAATGATGAGATATATATTTAACTCTTAATTAGGTGATACAAGGATGACTGACAAAAATTCCCCCTGCCCCTTCCTACCTTTCTATCAAGAAAAAATTTTCTGTTTGCAGAATGATTCTCTGATTGAAATATTTCCAAAATAATTACAAATGTGATAGCTTGTTCAGGATTCATTATAGCTTGTTTTTATGAAGCAGAATGTAAATGATTTTTACATTATCCTGAAAACGTTTTGAGTTTAACAGAAACCTCAATTTAAATATTAGATGCTTTTAGTAGGGCCAAATTTTACAATGTGCACTACACACTTGAAAATATCTTACAATTTGACTTAAAATTTGGTCTTCTACTTATGCAATGTTGCTGGAGTATAGGTTAAAATAGCTATTATATAAGTTCTGTTGAAAGTCTTACCAAAATTTTTGAGGTGACTTTAAAAGATTAACCAATAGCTGAGTAAACAGAACTTGAAGTCGACTTAGGTTTGATGATTTTCTCTTATGAACTATAGTGTATTATTTCATGTTCTTGGGTATATTTAATGGTACAGCAAAGCTTATCAGCAAAAACAAATTAATTTCCCCCTGAAACTGAAATACCGCAAAAACGCAACTTATTTCGAGCACGAGCACAGTCTAGGATATATAGAAAACGGAACATGTATTGTAAAAACGAAAATTATTGACGAACAGGTGTGGCTTGGTATCCTTGAGGACGACTGGTGTCTGGGAATCAGTTGGGAGCTTTTTTTTTCTGTTTTTTTTTTGTGGTGGGGGGGGTTCGGCGTACGTTTTCTTGATTTCTATCTTCCTGTCGATTTGGAATGAGTTGGACTGATTGGCCGTGTGTGCAGTGATGATGTTTGGTTACTGCCGCAGTGTATTATTTAAGTGGTTTTGTACGGGATTTTGAGGAGTGGCGGTGAATACGCGCGAATGGTGCGAGGAAATGAAAGATGGCGTTGGAGACGGTAAGTGTGCTGTTGAAAAAAGTATTTTTCTCCGACAATGGCCCATGCCAAGAAGTACGCATTTGTTATTTGCAATATAAGGCTGTATTGTGGAGTACGCCTTGATCGAGGTGGGGACATTAGACCAAGTGATATTCCCCATAGGATGCACAAGTAGGTACATAAGCGTGATTTCGGGACATTCACGGTTTAATATTCTGAAATAAAAATATGGAATGGGTAACATCGGCGCGCCAGAAGCATTAAATATCACTCGCTATAATATTTTGCGTTATTTTGATAACAAACATTGGTAACTTTTCATTTGCTCCGTTAATTTGCTCCTGCCCTTCCCGCTCCACATCCCTGCAAGCGCAAATCTCAGAGGACATCGTTTTCAAAAAATCTGTAACGTGTCACTGAAATCACGAGCCAGTATTCTACCAAGCGGCCCTTCAGCAAGTAAACGCTAAACATTGAGCCGTGCAATCCCTTGAGTTTTAAGAGAAGGCGCAGCAAGGTAGAAAAAATTTGCGTAACTCTGTTGCGGCGGCTATGAAAGGTCTTTCGTTAGTAATGGTCGTAATATAACTGGTCTGAGATTTGTTGAGGCCGAGCGTATCCTTTTTGGGTTTATCATAATAGGCTGAAAATTATAGAAACTCGCTGTCAGAGTACATACTGTATATCTGACAACATAGCAACCTTAAACCCATGTTACGGAGACAAATATCGTGTTTCGGAATGGTTCTGCGGCATTTTTCAATGTATGTATGTAGAGCTAAAACTGTCTCTCGGTAAAGTCGCAGGAAATGGCAAGATCAACTTTTTTTTAAACTACTTCCACGCTACATATATCGAGAATAGGATGCTTGGCTATGGGAATGTGTCGCGAGGTTTTTGGGGATGACCCATTGCCGTTTTGTCCAAGTGAGTTGTCACTTGTTGTATGCTTTGTATATGTTGCATCACCACAAAGGTCCTTCCCCCCCCTCTTGAAAAATGGGGAGTAATGTGGGGAAGAAACTCAAATCAATTTTTCTTGAAAAAAAAAAAAAAAAACGA
>JABYPW010000445.1:0-25951 GCA_016880775.1 Phymatotrichopsis omnivora | reverse complement strand
GTAAAAATTGCGTAAAAAAAAAAAAAAAAAAAAAAAAAAAAAATCCCAAAGACCCAAAGACCCAAATCCCATATTTACTGGGATTTTGCGGTAACGTATAAACGGCAAATAGTAGAGTGATCGCGCGCCGGATGTTGCACCTTTGGAGATGAAAATAATCAAAACCCATCCACAATCCAGCTTTCGCAGTTCCTTTGGTACGGCGAAAAGAGTTGAACACATCCAGATCGCTTACATTATCTGTAAATTTTTTGCTTGAACATCTATTGGAGTTAGCTTCCAATTTTACACTACTTTATTTCCTATTCTCAGCTCCTTTTTCATAGATATACGTACAATATTTCCCACATTTCAGAACCGCTTTTCTCCGTAGTGCTCTTCTGAACACATTTAACAGTATCTCTGCACTTATCCAGAGCAGGACCCTGCTCAAGTAGATACTGATTGTTGTGATTTTTGATTTCCCAAAAGCCATCGCGATTGATTTCGAGTTTCCAAAGTCTGGCACCTACAAAAGAGGGCTTGGGCCAGAATGCGAGAACGGAGATAGGTATGGTGCCTTTGTAAAGATCAATTTTTTCATTGCCCAGACAGGCACGTGTAAGCCTATTTTGGATTGCCCAGCTACTTTGCGCCGCCCTGACCTTATGATCGTCGGGTAGGATAAACGTCCACTGCATCCCCCAATTCTCTCTAAGATTCAACGTTTTGTAATCGGGTGATGGTGGTGCTAGAAACGGTGGTGAGGAAAGGTAGGTCTGTTGAAGAAGGAACCCACTGGAGACATTACGGATTTGTACCCATCCGGGAGGAACGGCTACAACGGGGATGCGGAACTCCCAACGCTGTTTATGGTTTGTGTCGACGAGTTCGGAAGTAAAGCACTTTGCGCCGGAACTTGGATTGTCGCCTTTGATATCGAAGACTCCCCCATGCATGGCAGAGACGATATGGTAGAATTCGCTGCCAAAGGAAGCATAAAATTCATAAATGTCATCAGTTCGTATACTGGATATGCTTCATATACTTATTTCTGGCGAAAAATCGTTGGGAAATTTGGGAGACAATACAGTTTGGCGGATACACTGGATGTTGCCAAACAAAAATAAGGAAATTCGGAACCATACCCTTCTTCATCGTCTTTTACCCTCCGTATACTCCATTGCTGCCATAATGCTCCAAAACTGTCAAAGGCCCAAGCCACCGTTCCTGGGTGTGCCTCTCCTCCTGCATCGAGCGAGCGGTTACTTGAAATAAGGGAAATAGAATATAAAAGTGCGCCATATTCCTCTTGAGCGTCTTCGTAGTCAGGGAGAATTTCCACCCACCATATTTGCTGCTCGCGATGGCCATGGGGGTCAAGATCGTGTAGCTCAGCCTGAAAGTTATCCGGATTCATGTGCAGGACCATGCCAGTCACCTTGTTGCGAATTACATAGGCGCCAGTGGGAAGCGGATCGGCCATGATTTTGATGTGATAACGACGGAACTTATAGACTTGAAGCAATCGTCGAAAAGATGTCGACGCCCCCCGAAGGTGCGGCTAAGCGGGGTGAGATGCATATGCAGGTTGCCGATCAATTACTGTTTATTCAAACATGCTTCATGTACACGTGGCTGAGGCCAAATTTTAGAATATAAGGTATATTCAGCCCCAAAATGAGTAAAATAAACAATACTACTTTATTTGTTTCGACCTAAAGGGTTACCACCAGAGCAATAGCGATGAGTATATGTAAGTTGGTTTATACGTGTACATAGGTTTCTATAGCTCCAAAGTAGTGTAAAAAAAGAAATCGGTCTGAAGTTAAAGAAGATGTAGATATATTCTATAGAAGATAAATCGACAACGTAGGCTCAGGATGAACCTCATATAGTGAGTGACGAGTAACACTTAGTGATGCGGAGGTAACCGCATCAATCTCTGCGAACACTCCCACAATACTGGAATCCTTACTGAAATATTGCACCACAAGTCATGCCCAAAGTTCTGTTGTACTTGCACCGTCTGGATCTAGATAAGCAAGTAGCACCATCTTCGCTCCAGCCGCGCAGTATCCAAGCCTGTTTTATTCGAAAGACGCTGATTCACTTGAAAAGTTACCTATACAATAGTTATAAAGTCCCCACGTGTGAGCTGTGGACTGGGTGTCGATTTTTTTTTTTTTTTTTTTTTTTTTTTCCCCGGGAGTATATGGAACTGGACTCACAAAACATTGAATGGGATCAGCAAAAAACGCAAGATCCCGGAGCAAAATTATGTTGCTATCCAGTTGCTTGCGCTACATAGCCTATCTATAGTAGGTAAGGGATTAGAATGCGGAAGCTGAGTTAACTAAAAAGTGGGTACATGTTGCGATTACGCCAGAATTTCAAAGAATTCTACTGTTTATGCATATGCATACCGTAGGGTTTCTTTCCTTATGCGGAGTATTTGCGGTGACTTCCATCGCCACTTGATCTAAAGTAGTCATTTTCGGAATCTACAAAATTACACTGATGTCTTGTTTTGTTTCAAAGTGGTTTTGTGGAAACTTTTATGACGGTGCGAGTGATATCAAATGAAGTAAGTTTCGGAGGTTCTTGGCGGAAGTAAAGCGTCCGCAATATCTATACATAATTGGGATCGGGTTTGCTTTATGATAGAACCACAGTTGGGAGAAAATCTGGGAGAACAGGGAGTGGGGGTGCTCTGCGGTGAATTTTATACATGTAGCGGAAATAGTCGAGCTAAGATATTTCGCGCGGCAGATCCTTCCAAAAGCAAGGGGTTCATTATTGCGGAAAAAAAAATGCTCGATTGCGAAGACTTAATACTCCGAAAGTTTGAAAATAGCACGTATTTGTCGGAGATAATGCATGGTTGAATTACCTCCATAGCCATGTTAAAGACTCTCACTGAAATTGCGTACAAGTTAAAAAAAACCAAAAAAAAACCAAAGAACCGTCCCATATTTATTGGGATTTTTCGGTAACGTGTA
Source organism: Phymatotrichopsis omnivora (assembly GCA_016880775.1). Lineage (NCBI taxonomy): Eukaryota > Fungi > Ascomycota > Pezizomycetes > Pezizales > Rhizinaceae > Phymatotrichopsis > Phymatotrichopsis omnivora. The sequence goes on along the minus strand of JABYPW010000445.1, from coordinate 22,970 downwards.
AACGGCAGATGGTGGAATGATCGATATCGCGCGCTGGATGTTGCACCTTTGATGAAAATAATCAAAAACCATTCATAGTCCAGCTTTCACAGTTTCTTTGGAACGGTGAAAAGGGTTGAATACATCTGGATAGCTTACATTATCTGTATACTTCCCGCTCAAACATCTATTGGAGTTAGCTTCCAATTTTACGCCACTTTATTTCCTGTTCCCAGCTCTTTGTTCAGAGATATACGTACAAGATTTCCCACATTTCAGAACCGCTTTTCTCCGCGGTGCCCTTCTGAACACATTTAACACTATCTTTGCACTTATCCAGCGCAGGACCTTGCTCAAGTAGATACTGGCTACACTGATTTTTGATTTTCCAATGGCCATCGCAATTGATTTCGAGCTTCCAAAGTCTGAGAGGTTCAAAAGAGGGCTCGGGCCAGAATGCGAGAACGGAGATAGGTATGGTGTCTTTGTAAAACTCATGTTCATTGCCCAGACATGCACTTGTAAGTCTATTTTGGATTGCCCAGCTACTATGTGCCGTTCTGGCTTTGTGATCATAGGGTAGGAGAAACGCCCACTGCATCCCCCAATTCTCTCTGTGGTTCGGCGTCATGTAGTCGGGTGTTGGTGGTGCGAGAAACGGTGGCGAGGAAACGTAGGTCTGTTGGAGGAAGCGACCACTGGAGACATTACGGATATTTACCCAGCCGGAAGGAACACCTACAACGGGGATAAGAAACTCCCAACGTTGTTGATGGTTCGTGTTCACGAGTTCTGAAGTAAAGCAGTTTGTGCCGGAACTTGGATTGTCGCCTCTGATATCGAGAGCTCCCCCAGTCAAGGCAGAGATGATATTGTAGAATTCGCTATCAGATGAAGCATAAGTATCGTCAGTCCGTATACTGGCTATGCTTTACACACCTATTTATGGTGCAAACTTGTTGGAAATTTGGAGAAACAGTAAATTGTGGCGAATAAACTGGATGCGGAGGAGGAAATAAACAGAACTATACCCTTCCTCATCATCTTTCACCCTACGTATCCTCCACTTCTGCTATGATGCTCCATAACTACGAAGAGCACAAACGTTCCTTCCTTCGTGTAACAAGCCTGTTGGATCGAGCGAGCAGTTACTCGGAATAATCGAAATTGAATAGACAAGTTCACCACCTTCCACTTGAACGTCTTCGTACTCTGGGGGAACTTCTACCCACCATATTTGCTGCTCGCGATGGCTATTAGTGTCGAGGTCATGTAGTACCACAGCCTTGGGCGCATCCGAATTCATATGCAGAACCATGCCAGTCGCCTTGTTGCGGATAACATAGGCACCCGAGGGAAGCGGATCGGCCATGATTTTCGATATGATAATGGCGTAACGTATAGACTTGAAGCTACATGTAGTCGAAAAGATGTCAGCGCCCCTCGAAGATGCGGCTAAGCAAGGTGAGATGGATATGCATGTTGCAGATCAATTTCCGTTTACACGAACGTGCTTTACGTGCACGTGGCTTAGTTAGGCCCCATTTCAATGGGTGTAAAGTACTTGCATACAGCCATAAGTGATCTGACATACAGGAATGACGATGCGCCTGCACACATAACCCAAGTTACAAAATTCTCGGACACGATTTTCTTCACATCAATTGACGTATATATTGCGGCGAAGAATTGGAGATGAAATAGCTCACATAAAAAAATAAAAAAAAATTAAAGGAAATAGTTACTTGACTTGATAAGAATTCAAGTACATTATAGAGAGTTATTAATAGGCACATAATCACTGATATTTCATTTCATAACAATTGAACCAGCACGTTCCATCTTTCCCAGACATTTGGAAACTCTCAAATAAAAATAAAAACTTTTTTATCTCCCGGTTTTCGGGCGTGGGCTCTGGGTCTTCCGTTCCAGCAATGAATCCCGCATTGAAGTTGCCCTCCGTGTATTCATTCGGATCCGTTCATTATGACACCAGGCCGGATGGACCGCCAGATTTTAGAGCACCCGCTCGGATATTTTTCTCGTCTTTCCTTGCCCTTTCGTTCTCGTTCCTTTTCTCTCTCTCTCTTTTTATATATATATATATTTCTGTCTCTTGGCATCTTTTTCCTTTGCTCACCTTTCGCAAACGCATGTTTTCGCTTCATTTAGTCTTTCCGGAGTATAGTTATGCTTGCAGCACCAATAAAAGATTGTCGCTCATTACATCTCCGATCGCTTTCTCCTATATGCTTGTACTAGTACCTAGCCCCAAACTGGTGGATACGGTAAATAATATTGTCTTTATCGGTTTCGATCTTTTAAAGATCCGATTGCTACCTAAAGAATTACTGCCGGAGCAAAAGCGATGAGTGTAGGTACGTTCAATCCTATAGCTCCCGAAGAAATAGTGTACAATTGGAATCGAACAGGAGGTAAAGTGGATACAAATCTATGCTATAAAAAATGGATCGGCAACGGAGGGTTGGTAAGAAAGCTCAAGATGAACTCCATACAGTGAGTGACGAGTGACACTTAGTGATGCATGGGCATCAGTTTCTGCGAACACTACCGCAACACTGGAATTTTTACCGAAATATTGCATTCTAAATGGTGTCCAAACTTTCTACCGCCCTCCCACTATCTGTGCCCAGATAAACAAGAAGTACCATCTTCATCCCAGCCTTCAGGGCTGTTTTTTTCGAAAGACGCTGATTCACTTGAAAATTACCGATACAGTCGTTATAAAGTTCCCACATGTTTGAGTTGTGGACTGAGTGGTGATTTCTGGAGTATATGTAGCTGGATCTACAAAAAAGTGAATGGATTCAGCAAGAAAAAAAAAAAAACGCAAGAGTTCCGCCGCCCGTATCAGTGCATGTGTATGTGTTTTTTTTTTTTTTTTTTTGCTGGGTAATTGAGGTGGCTTGAGCCATCGCTTAATGCAAAAGTAATCATGCCGGGAGGCTGCAAAATTACACTGATATATTGGTTTGGTTAAAAGTGACAAGTTTCGCAGATAACTTTTGTGACAGCGCAACTTGCAAGCGATATCAAATGAAGAAACGTTATCCAGAACTTTAACAAAAAAAACATAAGTAATACCCATATATATTTGGCCTTCTAAGTTCTTTATGGTAATACTACAGTTGAGAAGAAAAATTAAAACAAAAGAGAGGATTGGCTTTGCAATAGGTTTTATGTATGTTGGGAAAGTCGTCGGACCTGGATTTTGGCGCAGGGGATCTTTTCAAGGGAAAGGAGTTCACTCCAGAGCATACTCGCTCGCGTGCAGGTGAGAAAATACAAGATTGTTTATGACTCAATTCTCCGAAAGTCCGCAAATACAATCAAGTGCGCTTTCCACAATTGTACTGTTAAATTTCCTCCATGGCCAAGCTAAAAACTCACACTAAAATTTCGTAGGAATTAAAAACAATATAAAATATAAAAAAAAGAAATAAATAAAACAAAATATCCCCAAGATCCACGTTCTCATATTTATTGGGATTTTTCGATGGTGCCTAAACGACAGATAATAGAATGATCGATTTTGTGAGCTCGGTGTTGCACTTTTGGAGAAAAAGTAATCAAACCAATCCATAATCCGGCTTTCGGACGTCGTTTGATACGATGGGTGGAATTGAATACATCTGGAAGGCTTACCTTATCTGCAAATTCTCTGCTCGGGCATCTATAAATGTTAATTTTTTATTTTATACTACTTTATTTCCGGTCCCCAACTCGTTTTTCGAGGATATACCTACAAAATCTCCCAAAATTCAGAACTTGTTTTGTCCGTGGTGCTCTTCTGAACACATTTAACGATATCTTTGCACTTATCCAGAGTAGGATGTTGCTCGAGCAGACACTGGCTGCTCTGGTTTTTAATCTTCCAATAGCCTTTGCGATTGATTTCAAGCATCCAATGTTTGCGATTGTCAGATCTGTCGCCGGACCAGGTCGCATGTACCGTGATAGGTATGGTGTTTTTGCAACGCTCAACGTGAAAGCTTAGAAGCGTACGTGTAAGTCTATTCTGGATTGTCCAGCAACAACGTGCAGTGCCGGTATTGTGTTCAGGGGCCAAGGTAAATGTCCACTGCGTCCCCCAATTCTCCCTAAGATTCAGGTCCCTGTAGTTTCGTGTTGGCGGCGCGAGAAATGGTGGCGAAGTACAGTAGGTCTGTTGGAGAAGAAGCCCACTGGAGACATTTCGGATTTGTACCCAGCCGGAAGGAATGGCCACAACAGGGATCAGGAACTCCCATCGTTGTTGGTGGTTCGCGTCGGCGAGTTTTGAAACGAAGCAGTTTGCACCGGGACCTGGGTTGTCACCTTTGGTATCGAGCGCTCCCTGGTTCCGGACGGAGATAATATGGTAGAATTCTCTACCAAATGAAACATAAATATCGTTAGTTCGTACGCTGGATAAGCTTTAGATGGATATTTCCGGCGGAAAGATGTTTGGAACTTGGAGAGAGAGCACGATGGGTTCACTCGATATGGCAATAAGGAAATTAGAAAGAAACCAAAACCTCACCCTTCTTGATCATCTTCTACCCTCCGTATCCTTCACTTCTGCCATAAATCTCCATGGCTGTCGAGAGTCCACACACCGGATCCTGGGGATGCCGACGTCCCTACATCAAGCGAGCGGCTGTGCGGAATGTTGGAAATGGAATAGAAACATGCACCGCCTTCCTCAAGAGCACCTTCGCAGTCAGGGAGAGCTTCCACCCACCATATTTGCTGCTCGTGATAGCGATTAGGGTCGTGGTCATGTAATACAGCCATAAAGTTATCCGGATTCATGTGCAGGACCGTGCAAGTCACCTTGTTGCGAATTACATAGGCACCGGAGGGAAGCGGATCGGCCATGATTTGCGATATATATGATAATGGCGTTACCCATTTAAAGACATCTATCGTTGAAAACATGTCGACGTCCATCGAAGGTTTGGCTAACTAAACAAGGTGAGATGCATATGCGAGTTGCCTATCAATACCCGTTTCTCAAACATGTTTCACGTGCACGTACAATAGACCATATTTTAAGAGTGGAGTATGTATTGGTGTCTCGGCCCGAAGTCAATAAGTAAAATAAACAATAGCGTCTTCATTATATAGATAGGCGAATTGATTTCTCTCTCTCCCTCTCTTAGTTTTTTCAGTGGTTTCGATCTTAAAATTCCGTTTCCTATCTGGAGGATTACCGCCGGAGCAATTGCGCTGAATATAGGTAGGTTGGTAACTAGTTACTTGTCGGCGAGTTTTGATTGTGGTGGAAGTTATCAAGTTACGGCGGGAGCGGGAAGAAAAGAATATAAAAATAGCGACCCGAAAAAGTAAGCAGCAAAACCTAAGACCACAAAACCTCGAACAACACTTAAAAAGACCATCCGCTTCGCGTTACCGACCTAATATGTTCCTACGGTTGGCATTTCCAGGTGAAAAACTCTACAACAGGAACATGCCGTTGAAGTTTTCAACGAGCACTGGGTAGATGCTCAGACCCCTCCTGCTAGCTTTCTTTGCCTTACTATTACTTTTTACCGTTATACTACCTTCTATCTATATATGTCGCCAGCCTCTCAATACGCCGGAGAACTCCAATAAACGTCTCCACCGATAGGGTTTTCCATATGGCTCTGCACAAGAGAAAGTAGGGACTTTTTGTTTATGAAAGCACTCTTACTGCTCATTACTGGTTATTCGGCGATTCTAATCGCTTCAGCGTGTGCTTCGAATTGGATTTCTGTCGCTCTTCCCTCCCTTTTTTTTTTTTGGGAAGCGGAAATGAAACATGATTTTTGTATATGACTAAGCGTGTCTCGCTTCCCTGTCGTGTCTCACTTCTGTCGCATACCTCGCCATACAAGATGAACGACAACGCATAATTGGTAACAAGGCTTAAGATGAATATTGTGAGCGACGAGTGATAATTTATGATGCGGAGGCAACCACATCAATTTCTGCGAACACTTCCACAACACTGGAATCTTTACCAAGATATTGCACTATAGATGGTATCTAGGGTTTTTGCTGCACTCGCAACGTTTGGATTCAGATGAGCATGTGGTACTATCTTCGTCCTAGCCGCAATGGATTTGAACTTGTTTTATTCGATGACGTTGATTCACTTGAAAAGTTACTGATATAGTGGTTATAAAGTCTTAACATATATGAGTTGTGGACTAGTATCGATTTCTGGAGGATATAGAACTGGACGTACAAAATACTAAACGATTTCAGCAAAAAAGCATAAGGTCCCGTTGCCAAATATATCAACATCCAGTTTCTTGCACTACATGATCTATCTAAACCTTGTTCGTGATTGGAATGCGGAAACGGAGCTAACTAAAAGGTGGGTAGGGAAAATTTTGGCCACGGCTAGCGCCCAAACCGACAAGGGCAGATAAAAGCTAGTATCGGACATGAGAGGAAAAGATTGAAGTCTCAAAGGCAACGGAAAAGTCCGTTCTCGTAGCCACAGATACCGAGAAAAGTATGTACCTCGATTTCCTTCCCTTATGTCTCGTCTCCAGACTGTATTTCCGCCCTGCTTTATTCCACCTGACAAAAGGAATGAAAACATAACATCCTGAATTATATCTCCGGAACCAGCATGTACTTTCTCCTAACCCTGCATTGCATATTCGTATTCAACAGGTAGATGTTGGGATCATGCCGGGATTTCAAAAAAATTCTACTGCTTATATACATAAACGCATGTGTATGAGTTTTTTTTTTTGTTTTTTTTTCTGGTAATTGAGACGGCTGAATTATAGCTTGATGTATAAGTAGTTATTTTCGGAGGCTATAGAGTTACTCTGATATCTTGTTCTGTTAAAAGTAGCAAATTCTACAGAAACCTTTGTGACGGTGCGTGATATGAAGCGAAGAAAGTTATCCAAGATCTTGATGGAAATAAGGCGTCAGCAATGCCAATATATGTTAGGTTTCCAAATCCTTTATGGTCATACTAAAATTGGGAGAAAAAGTAGGAGAGAAGAGGAGTGAGACTCCACAATAGGTTTTTTTATATATGTGGGAAAAGCTTTCGACCTTAAATTTTCGCGCATATCTTTTCAAAAGCAAGAAATTCATTCTAAGATATACTCGTATGCAGTGAGAGAGTAGTAGATTACGTAAGATTTAATCTCCCAAAAGTCTGCAAATATGATGAAGTGAGTTTTCCACAAGTAATACATCGTTTATTCCCTAATGGCCAAGTCAAAGGCTCACACTAAAATTGCAATATGAATGAAGAAAATAATAATAAAAATAAAAATAAACATCCCGAAGATCAAGTTCCTTTATTTATTGGGGTTTTTCGGTGGTGTCTAAACGACGGATAGTAGAATGGTCGATTTAGTGAGGTGGATGTTGCACCTTTGGAGAAAACGTAATCAGTAACCACCTGTGATCCAGCTTTCGGACGTCATTTGGTGCGATGAAAAGAGTTGAATACAACCGGAAAGCGAACCTTATCAGCAAACTCTCTGGTCGGACATCTATCAAAGTTAGTTTTCTATTTTACACTACTTTATTTCGGTTCCCAACTCTATTTTCGAAGATATACCTACAAAATCTCCCACAACCCAGAACTACTCTTGTCAGTGGTGTTCCTCCGAACACATACAACAGTACCTCTGCAGTTATCCAGAGTATGACCTTGCTCAAGCAGACACTGGCTGCTCTGATTTTTGATCTTCCAATAGCCTTTCCGATTGATTTCAAGCATCCAATTTTTGCGAATTTTACACTCGCCGCCGGACCAGGTCGCGTGTACAGAGATAGGTATGGTGTTTTTGTAAAGCTCAAATTGATTGCTTAGAAGCGTACGCGTAAGTCTATTTCGGATTGTCCAGCTACAATTTGCAGCGCCGGTTTTATACTCAGGGCGGAGGTCAAATGCCCACTGCGTCCCCCAATTTTCCCTAAGATTCAATTCCCTGTAGTTTGGTGTTGGCGGCGCGAGAAATGGCGGCGAAGTAAAGTAGGTCTGTTGGAGAAGGAGTCCACTGGAGACATTTCTGATTTGTACCCAGCCGGAAGGAACGGCTACAACGGGAATGAGGAACTCCCATCGTTGTTGATGATTTGCGTGGTCGAGTTTTGGAATGAAGCAGTTTGCACCGGAAGTTGGCTTGTCACTTTTGATATCGAGCGCTCCCCCGCTGTGGATGGAGATAATATGGTAGAATTCGCTACCAAATGATACGTAATTATCGTCAGTCCGTACGCTGGATAAGCTTTACACGAATATTTCTGGTGGAAAGATGTAGGAACTTGGAGAGAGTGCGGTGGATTCGCTCGATATGGCGAAAGGAAAATAAGGAAGAAATCGGAATCACACCCTTCTTGATCTTCCACCCTCCGTATCTTCCACTTCTGCCATAATTCTCCATGGCTATCAGAAGCCCAAACACCGGATCCTGGGGATACCGAAGTTCTTGCATCAAGCGAGAGGTTGCGCGGAATGTTGGAAATGGAATAGATACATGCACCACCTTCCTCAGGAGTGTCTTCGTAGTCTGGAAGAACTTCCACCCACCATATTTGCTGCTCGCGATAGCGACTAGGGTCGAGGTCATGTGCCACAGCCAGAAAATCATCCGGATTCATGTGCAGGACCGTGCCAGTCATCTTGTTGCGGATTACATAGGCACCGGAGGGAAGCGGATCGGCCATGATTTTCGATAATAACGCGCGTTTCTTATACTTGAAGCTATCTGTAAAATGATGTTAACGTCCTTCAAAGATGCGGCTTAAAAAGGTGAGATTTATATGCAAGTTGCCGATCAATGCCGTTTACTCAAACATGCTTGTGCACGTGGCTGAAGTCACATTTTACGAGCAGTGTGGGTGTACTAGTACTCAGCCAAAAGTAAGGAGTAAAATAAACAATAGGGTTGTTCACGATGAAAAAGTACTGGTCCTTTTTGAAAGTGGGACAGGGATTCGACAGGGTTTATTAACGTCCTTTTCGATTTTTGCAAGAGGAACGTTTGTGTTCCTTTTGAAAAAGACCGAAAGGTACCGTTGTATTTTTTGATCGTGAATGACTCCAATACTGATTTCATTGATTCTTAAAGATCTGATTGCTACCTAATCGACAACACAGAATTGGTAAGAAGGCTCAAAGTGAACTCCCCATAAACATTGTGAGCGTCGAGTGACACTTAATGATGCGGAGGTAATCACATCAATTTCTGCGAATACTTCTACAACACTGGATTCCTTACCGAAATATTGCGTTGAAAATTGTATCCAAAGTTTCTGCTGCACATTTATCTAAAGCCGGTCCGTGATTGGAATACGGAGGCGGGGTTGACTAAAAGGTGGGTAAAGAAAATTTGGCCACGACTATAGCCCGAACCGACAAGAACAGATAAGAACTAATATCGGCGATGAGGAAAAAAGATTGAACTCTCAAAAGTAACGGAAAAGTCCGTTCTCGTAGTCACGGATATCACGATAATTACGTTTCTTTACTTCCTTCCCCTATTTCCCATTCCCAGACTGCATCCCCGCCTCGCGTCATTCCACCCGACAAAAGGAACGGAAGAATAACATGCTATGATATTTCCGGAGCCAGCATATCCTTTCCTAACCCTGCATTGCATACTCGCATTCAACAGGTAAATGTTTGGATTATGCTATGATCTCAAAGAATTCTATATAAATCCATGTGTGCGAGTTGTTTTTTCGGGTAATTGAGATGGCTGACTTACCGCTTGGTGTAAAGGTAGTCATGTTCGGAGGTTACAAAGTTACTTTGATATCTCGTTATTTTGAAAAGTAGGAAATTCTACAGGAACATTTGTTACGGCGCAAGTGGTATCAAATGGAGAAAGTTATCCAAGAACTTGACAGAAATAAGGTGTCAGCAATATTAATATATGTTTAGATTTCTAAATCCTTTTTAGTCATACTAAAAGTAGGGGGAAAAGTAGTAGAAAGGAGGAGTGGGACTCCACATTAGATTTTATGTATGTGGGAAAGGTTGTGGACCTTATATTTCCGCGCATGTTTTTTCAAAAGCAAGAAATTCAATCTAGAATGTACTCGCATGCAAGTGAGAGAGAGTAGTAGATTGCGTACAATTTAATTCTCCGAAAGTCTGCAAACATGAAGTGCGTTTTCCAAAAATAATGCATCGTCAATTAGCCCATGGCCAAATTAAAGACTCACACTAAAATTACATATGAATTTAGAAGAAAAAACCCCAAAGGTCCAAGTTCCCATATTTATTCGGATTTTTTGGTGGTGTCTAAACGACAGATAGTAGAATGATCGATTTCGTGAGCTGGATGATGCACCTTTAGAGAAAAAAAATTAATCAAAAACCATCCATTCCAGCTTTCGGACGTCATTTGGTATGATGAAAAGAGATGAATGCATCCCTAAAGCTCACTGCATCCGCAAATTCCCTGTTCGAACATCTATCAAAGTTAGTTTTCTATTTTACACTATTTTATTTTCGGCTACCAACTGATTTTTCGAAGATATACCTACAAAATCTCCCACAATTCAGAGCTTTTCTTGTCCGTGGTGCTCTTCCGAACACATATGACAGTATCTTTGCACTTATCCAGAGCAGGACCTTGTTCAAGGAGATGCTGGCTGCTCTGATTTTTGATCTTCCAATAGCCTTTTCGATTGATCTCGAGCATCCATTGTTTGCGAATGTCAGATTCGTCGCCGGACGGGGCCGCGTGTACGGAGATTGGTATGGTTTTTTTGTAAAGCTCAACTTTATTGCTTAGAAGCCCAAGAGTAAGTCTATTTTGTATCGTCCAGCTACAATGTGCAGTGCTGGATTTATGCTGAGGGGGCAAGGTAAACGCCCACTGCGTGCCCCAATTCTCCCTGAGATTCAATGCCCTGTAGTTGGATGTTGGCGGTGCGAGAAACGGCGGCGAGGAAGGGTAGGTCTGTTGGAGAAAAAGCCCACTCGAGACGTTACGGATTTGTACCCAGCCGGGTGGGATGCCTGCTGCGGGGATGAGGAACTCCCAACGTTGCTGATGGTTTGTGTTGTCGAGTTTTGGAACGAAGCAGTGTGCACCGGGCTTGTCACCTTTAATATCGAGCGCTCCCCCACTCAGGTCGGAGATAATATGGTAGAATTCGCTACCAGATCAAACACAAATGTCGTCAGTTTGTATACTAGGTTTACAGGAATTTCCAGGCAGAAAAATGTTGGGAATTTGAGAAAGAGCACAGTGGAATCACGAAAGAAAATAATAATAAAGAAACCGGAACCGCACCCTTCTTGATCATCTTCCACCTTCCGGATCGTCCACCTCTGCCATAATTCTCCATGGCTTTTATAAGCCCAAACCTCCGATCCTGGGGATACTTGTCGTTTTGAATCGAGCGAGCGGACGCTCGGAATGTTGGAAATGGAGTAGACGCATCCACCTCCTTCTTCAGGAACGTCGTCGTAGTCAGGAAGAGATTCCACCCACCATATTTGCTGCTCACGATGGCGGTTATGGTCATGGCCATGTGCCACAGCCCCAAAGCCATCCGGATTCATGTGCAGGACCATGCCAGTTTTCTTATTGCGAATTACATAGGCACCTGAGGGAAGCGGGTCGGCCATGATTTTCGATATAATAGTGCCATTAATTACACTTGAAGCTGTCGTAGAAAAGATTTCGACGTCGCTCGAAGATGCGGCTAAACAAGGTGAGATGCGTATGCAAGTTGCCGATCAATGCCTGTTTCTTAAACATGCTTCATGTGCACGTGCTTAGGCCATATCTTAAAAATGGGTGCACTTAGCATTCGGCCCAAAGTTAATGGGTATATTAAACAATGTTGTCTTCGTTGGTTTCGACGATAAAGATCCGATTGCTACTTAGTTACACGGTGCAATAGCGATGAATGTTGGCATATACATGCACATAGGTTTCTATAATCCGAGAAGAAATGATGTAGGAATTGCAATCGGACGGAGGCAAGGATGTAGACATATGACATAGAAGATGAATCGATAACGTAGAATTGTTAAGAAGATTTAAGATGAATTCCATATAAATATTGCGAGTGACGAGTGACATTTGGTGATACGGAGGTAACCACATGAACACTCCCACAATACTGGAATCCTTACCGAATATTGCGCTATAAATGATGTCCAAAGTTTCTGCTGCACTCGCACCGTCTGAATACAGATAAGCAAGTAGCACCATCTTCTTCTCACCCACAACGGATTCAAACCTGTTTTATTCGAAAGGCGCTGATTCACTTGAAAAGTAACAAATATAGTTGTTATAAAGTGACCAAATGTGTGAGTTGTGGGCTAGGTGTCGGTTTCTAGAGTGTATGGAGCTGGAATCACAAATAATGAATGGGTTGAGCAAAAAAGCGCAACGTCCCGCCTCACTATCCGATTGCTGGTGCCACATGATCTGTCAAAAGCTGATCCATGATTTGAATGTGGAAGTGAGGCTAACTAAAAGGTGGATATATGTTTGCATTACGCCAGGATTTTAAAGGAAATCCTACCGCATATATATAAATGCATGTGTATGAGTTTTACTTATTTTTTTGCGGGGTAATTGAGATGGGTTGAACCGTCGCTTGATGTATATACAAGTAGTCGCGTCCGGAGAATGCAAAATTACAAATATCTTGTTTTTGAAAAAGTGAAACGTTCCGCGAAAACCTTTGTGACGGCGCAAGTGATATCAAATGAAGAACGTTATCCAAGATCTTGACAGAAATAACGTCAGCAATATCCGTATATGTTTGGAGTTCTAAGTTCTTTATTGCCATAATACACATGGGAGAAACGTAGGAGAAAAGAGGGGCGAGGCTCTGCAATAGATTTTATGAATGTGCGAAAGGTTGTCGACCTCTTTCCAAAAGCAAGAAACTCATTCTAGAATGTACTCGCGTGCAGGTGAGAAAATACTAGATTGCGTTACACGAAGTGCGTTTTCCACGAGCAATGTATCAATAAATTTCCTCCGTGGCTAAGTTAATACCTCACTAAACTTGCGTATAGGGAAGAGAAAGAAAAGAAAAAAAAAAACTAAAGATCTAAATCTATATTTATTGGGATTTTTCGGTGGTGTTGAAACGACAAATAGTAGAATGATCAATTTCGCGAGCCGGGTGTTGCACCTTCGGAGAAAAATTAACCAAAAACGATCCGTAATTCAGCTTCCGCAGAGCTTTTGCTACGACGAAAGCAGTTAAGGACATTCGGAAAACTTACGTTATCTGCGGGTTCTCTGCTCGAACATCTATCGAAGTTAGTTTTTCATTATATACTACTTTATTTTCGGCTTCCAACTCGCCGTTCGAAGATATACTTACAAAATCTCCCAAAATTCAGAACCGCTCTTGTCAGTGGTGCTCTTCTGGACGCATACAACAGTATCTTTGCACTTATTCAGAGCGGGACCTTGCTCAAGCAGACACTGGCTGCTCTGATTTTTGATCTTCCAATAGCCTTTCCGATTGATTTCAAGCATCCAATGTTTGTGAATGCCACTCCTGTTGCCGGACCAGGCGGCGTGTACGGAGATAGGTATAGTATTTTTGTAAAGCTCAACTTGATTGCTTAGAAGCGTATGCGTAAGTCTATTTCGTATTGCCCAGCTACAGTGTGAAGTGCTAGTTTTATGCTGAGGGGGCAGGATAAACGTCCACTGCATCCCCCCAATTCTCCCTGAGGTTCAGTTCCCTGTAGTTGGCTGTTGGCGGTGCGAGAAATGGTGGTGAGGAAAGGTAGGTTTGTTGGAGAAAGAGCCCACTGGAGACATTACGAATTTGTATCCAGCCAGGAGGAACGGCTACAACGGGGATAAGGAATTCCCAACGTTGTTGATGGCTCGCGTCGTCGAATTTTGGAACGAAGCAGTTTGCGCCTGGACTTGGCTTGTCGCCTTTGATATCGAGCGCTCCCCAGCATATGATGGAGATAATATGGTAGAATTCACTACCAAATGAAACATAGATATCGTCAGTTCGTAGACTGGAGATGTTTTACACGAATAAATGGCGGAAAGATGTTGCGAGCTTGGAGAAAGAGCACGGTGGATTCGCTGAATATGACGAAGAGAAAATAAGAACGAAACCGAGACCGCACCCTTCTTGGTCATCCTTCACCCTCCGTATCTTCCACTGCTGACATAATTCTCCATGGCTTTCAAAAGCCCAAACCTCCGATCCTGGAGATTTCATGGCTTTTGCATCGAGCGAGCGGTTGGTCGAAATGCTGAAAATGGAATAGATGCATGCACCATCTTCCTCAGGAACGTCTTCGTGGTCAGGGAGAGCCTCCACCCACCATATTTGCTGCTCGCGATAGCGATGAGGGTCGTAGCTATGTGCCACTGCAAAAAAGGTGTCCGAATCCATGTGCAAGACCGTGCCAGTCACCTTGTTGCGAATTACATAGGCACCCGAGGGAAGCGGATCGGCCATGATTTTCGATATGATAATGGCGTAACTTATACCGGAACCTTTTGTTGAAATGATGTCGACGTCTCTCGAGGATGCGGCTGAACAAGGTGAGATTCGTATGCAAGTTGCCGATCAATGCCCGTTTCCCAAACATGCTTGCATATTCAGCCCATTGTAAAATAAACAATATTTGTAATATGAATCTCGGTTGAACTTCCAAATGGCTTCCATCTTGAAAATCGAATTATTACCTCGTGGCTTACCGCCGGAGCAGTTAGGGTTCCTCAAAGTTAGAGAATGTTGGTGATCTTTTAATCTGGACTGAAAGTTGTTTGAGCCCCGAAATCAACAGTACGAGCTCAGAGCGCGAACTTTCACGTGAGTTTTTTTTTTTTTTTCTTTCTTTTTCTATTATCAAAGTTTGTTCACGAATTCACATTTATATATTTTCAAACCTAATTTTTTCAAAAAATGACCTGCACTCAACTTTTTCCCGCCTCCTTCAACGTCTCGAGCGAACAGACAACCAATGCCGAGAATGAAGCAAGCCGCATCACAACAGGCATTTTAGGGATTTTTAAGACGGGCTTTTTCGGAGGCTCGAGGCATGGCAAATATAGTTGCACTTTAAAACGCTACAGACTGACGTTGGACATCCAAATATTTATCCTTCGTAATAATAGCTCATGTTTACAACTTTTGGAATAGATATGCGCAAGCGTTTTTTTTTTTCGGATTTTCGTTTCGTTTTTCCTTTTCGCCGTTTTCTGAGTTTTTTCTTCGGGTTTCTTGGATTATGTGGGGATTCGGGATATGTGCCTACATAGGCGGAGCCAATTTGTTTCTTAGTACATCTGCTTCTGTTCGGTTCGTTACTCCTGTTTCTATTTATATCTTTCGAGCATCATGCACGATCACTCGGTTTTCCGCTCGCCGGTATTTATGCCGCGGGATTTCGCCCTTATACGCTCTTTTTCTCCTTTACTCTTTAACCCTCTTCTATTTATTACTTCGAATACAAGCTATTTATTTTTTCCACATTTTTCGCGCTTTTGTCTCAACAACATCGAACAGGGTTGTTAAGCGTGCGTTAGCTCCAGGACGACCCTTTCCGGAGAGTAAAAGGTCTCCTCAACTTCTTGGATTACCCTGGCATGCATCGGCAAATCAACACCCACTCCGGATTAAAATATTACCAAGTTCTTCAACTTTGAGGACCCCCAATGTGATGAGTGCAGGTAAGCAGGAATATATAATACACATACATGCACGTAGTTTTCTACAGCCCGAGAAGAAATGGTGTAGGAATTGAAATCGAACTGGAGGCAAAGAGGTTGAATGTATGCTATAGAGGATGAGTCAAAAAAGTAGGGTCGGTAAGAGGGCATAGGATCGACTCCATACGAATCTGAGCGACGAGTGACACTTGGTGATGCGCACGTAACCAAATCAACTTTAACGAACCCTCCCACAATACTGGAATACAAAAATTCTGCTGCACTCGCATCGTCTTAATCCAGATAAGCGAGTAGTACCATCTCGATCCCAGCCGCTCAGGACGCTGGTTCAATTGGAAGTTACAGATATAGTAGTTATAAAGTCTCCACATGTGTAACAGGAATTATAGAATTGATATCTTGCGCTGTTAGATTTTCGGTTATCGAGTCTTCGCATTCGTTGAAAATAGGAGACCGGCACGCATGCATTGGGACTGGCATTGCATAACCGGCCGGCCATTGCAGCTGTTACCACGACCAAGGTTCGCATTAGAGTGACTTATGTAAACTGGGTACCGATTTACGGTGCGTGTAGGGAGGAACTTAAAAATTACTAACTTTTTCGCGCAAAAAAAAAAATGGGTCCCATAGAGATATCCGGTTGCTTGTGCTACATGGCATACCTAAAGTAGATCTGGGATTGGAGTGCGAAAGCGGCGTTATATAAATAAATGGTGGGTATCTGTTGGGATTATACCAGGATTTTAGAGACTTTTATAGAACGTGCATATGCACAAGCATGAGTTTTCTTTTGTAGAGCTTTCAACTGGCAACAGCTAGAGGATAAATGATAATTGAAGATCCAGCAGTATAATCTCATAACTAATAATCAATCCCTGATGACCGAGACAATTATTGACCCAAATCTCGATCGGACCATACTTTCCAATTCTGCTAGAGATTTTCGAGTGAGTCTTCTATTTAGAATCGGAAATCGATATATAAGCATGTATTGCTGTCAATTTTAAAGAGGAGGACCAGATTATGTCTACGGTAGATCCAGTTTTAATGATATTGAATGGCTCCCCTGTGGTAGTAAATTTATCCGAAACTCGTAAATCTTTTCGTGCCAAAATACAGTCCTATAGTAATTTTGCCAAGAGACTAATTGGTTATTTTAAGACTGTATAAAAAAGATTTGTATATTTCTCACTTTTCCCAATAGTATCTAGTTATATTCAGGGTTGGCAGTGACTGGTCACTCGACTGACCCATCAATGGGGTCATATGCTTAATAATCAAACCCTTTTTGTATTAAATTCGTAAACCATAAATTCTGTTTAAAAGTGCGAAAAAAAAATTAGCGTACATATATTTATAGACAGTCACACTGCCCTAAGTAACTCGGAGTAAGTAATGCCATGACGGCACAAAACATAGTTAGTTTGGCAGTGCGGTTTTTTTTTTCTTTTTGTTGTGTATAGACGAGGTGCGGCTGGCCTTCATATTTTGTTTTATGTCGTTTTGAAGTTCAACGCACAACCTTCCCTTTTTTTTTTTTTTTTTTTTTTTACGGAAAATGTCACCAAAAGGAGAGGAATGGGACTTTTTTTGGTGCTTAGGAAAAAAGGTGAATAAGCGGAACTTCTTGTTTGGTGCAAGGGCTGTACTGTAGCACAGCGACGTGCTATAATTGAGGAAGACCCCTTTTATAGTACTCATCAGGTTTTTTCGCCTAAAGAAGAGAACGGTATTTTAGAGAAAGGTAAATAAATAAAAAATTGACCATTGCCAGGGCACTTATCAAGCTAATCTGAGATAGCTAAGCAAAGGGTTTCGCCATTCACTTCTAAACGCGATACCATGTGCAACCACCTACTCTACAAATGTCCTTATGCAACGCAATATATCAAGCGACAACTGGGTAAGGATATTTTATGTTGGAGGAGGATGTTGTAGCTAATGCTGTCAGTGGGAATTAGCGGTGAGCGTGGAAATAATAGTTGGTGCTTGTAAATAAAAATTTATCGCAATTTTCATGCTTTCTCACTTATATTATTCATCTTCTCGCATAATAGGTATTCGGGGTCACTGACCCCTCGCCCTCGATTTCCCAACTGACCCCCGGTCAGTGCCAACATTGAGTTATATAGCTACGCTGGTAGTAGATCTGTATTCGCGCTTTCTGCTTGTTCACCTGAAAACATTTTAAAAGGAAAATCAATCAATGAATAAAAAATATTTAAAGGTCTTTATGTGATTAGTTTTGTTATTTATTTATTATGCACTGATATCGATATCGATACCAGGCAGGGAAATTAAGAAAGAATTAATTTCTGGTAATTGACATTGAAAACACATCCAAATATTGATTACCACCGTTTTCACTTTCGCTTAGATGAAGTTTTCCAAAATAGCACTCAGTTTTTCGATTAAATTGCGCTGTAGGTCTTGGTTTCATAGTATGCGGTGACCCGGAGATTTCTCTCCCATCGATTCACACTCCTAAAATTACGACTGACCGTGTCAGCTTTCCAGGCATGGACATGAAAAAAAGTACTAGACATCAGTATTTTCCTCCACAATAACTCCAAGGCGTACCATCTTATAAAATTCTCTTCACCCGGTCAGCTTCTAATGTCTATAAAATTTGGTATCTGGGCGAGCATGTATACTAACAGAACCTCCCATTTTCTGTGGCCATTCCCAACGGGGCTATCTCTCTTCCCTAGGGTAACTTGCGTACCCGCAGAAGATTCTCTCTCGAGTAGCAACGAACTCTCCTTATTCGTGAACGTCCAATACCCATCTCGGTGGAGATCAAGCCTCCACATCATGTTGGCATGACTGCTATATCTCCGCGTTTCAGCCGCATTTAAGGTAGTTTTCTGGCCATCTTGACGCCAACGTTCGACACTATGAAGCAAAAAGCCACCCGTGAGCCTATTTCTAATGCACCAGTAACGTTGTGTAGACACATCCCTCTGATCGCCTAGTACAAACATCCATTGCGTTCCCCAATTCATTCTATCATTTGATAACGCGCATAGTGGGGTTTCGGGGGCAAGGAACGGTGGAGACGTAAAGTACGTTTGTTGGAGAAGGTGCGGATTAGGGGAAACGCTTCGGATCTGCACCCAACCAGGTGGAATTGCAACGGTAGGGGAAACAAACTCCCAACGTTGTTTGTCGGATTGGTGGGCGAATTTGGAAATATGACAGAGTGCACCAACAATTGGATTATTCCCCTCGATGTCTATGGCTCCGCCATCATAAACGCTTATGATATTATAGAATTCACTATATTTTATTAATATCAAACATTAGCTTTTTCCCAAAGGCAAAAAAATAAATAACCAGGAGGTAAGGAAAACAATCAACGTATTTTGCCTTCGATCCAGTCTGGATAGCCGTGGCACGCTTCAGCGGACCATTATCAGTAGTTTTTTTTAAAACATAAAAACGAGTTGAAAAAAAGTTTTTCAAAAACGCTTCTGGAGGTGTTTTTGCAACTGTTTTTTTACCGTTTCATAATACAAAATTTCTCGACGGAAAATTTCGGGAAACTTTTGCAAATCGTTGTCGACATTTGGAAAGGTGTGACGGCAACTGATATAGCATAACGGGTTACCGATGTTTTTCGAGAACTTCAATCGCTATTATATTGAAGGTGTAGGTTGCTTTTGGCCCTTTTATGAAGTCTCAAAACGATAGTGGATTTCAAAAGTATCATATTGAACAATGACTGCGACATTATAACCCAATGGGTATGTTTGAGAGAATTATATATTTTTAGAAATAGAGGAAAGGAAAAGATAAAGGAAAGGAAAGGTATCAAAATATTGGAAATCTCACTCATAATTATCTTCAGTCCTCTTGATCCACCACTTCTGCCACGCATGACCATTCCCCTCCAAAATTTTAAGCCGCAATCCGAACCCAGCGGATCCAGCTGTATCTATCGCTACATTCCGCGGAATGTTGGTAATCGAATACACAGCACCTTCTTTTGACTCGTGCTCGTGACCTGGCAGAGCTTCGATCCACCAAAGTTGTTGTTCGCGTCGGCCGTTGGGATTTTCATTGGCTGTTACCACTTTATCCGAATCGCTTGGAACCTCAATAACGGTGCCGGTTTGCTTATTCCGGATTAGATAGGCACCTGAGGGGAGGTTTCTGGCCATGATTTTTCGCTTTGTACTTGCTGTCTGTTGAAGTATTAAACGGCTGAAACGATGCTGAAGTGAAAGATTGGGGCGCTAAATGCGGGGTTGATAATACGAAAGACAATCACCATTGTTACTTCTACACAGAAGCCAAGACGCTGAAAATCCGCCACAGACGGAACCCATCAAATTGCGCCACAGCGAATATTTTGATCGAGGACAAGGAAGTTACGCACAGTGCAGGATCCAAGCCTTCGTAAGAGAAGTTCAAGTCAATTTTCTAAAGCAGAAGGCAACATGAGAACTAGTGATAAAAAGAGGCGACGTTTGTTTTTCTTCATTCGTGTACGTCCTTACTTTTCATTTTCTTCTCGTAAATTCAATAGCTACATGACAACGTGTTACAAAAAAGCACTTGTTCTGTAACATCGCAGCACGAACCAGAAGTAAAACTTTTCAACGCTATCCAACTTCACAGCTTATCACTCAGCCTAAAATTCCACAAGCTTGACAACTAACTGAATAGGCGAAGATTTTCTCGCAAGCCTACACGGCGAGCATAAATGGAGTAAGTCTTGGTGGTTATTGAGTCAATAATCCTAATTATGCTGCGCACAGCTGATACCGCCCTACCCCATTATTAATAACTCTTCCGAAAAGGGAAGATTGTAACCCAGAGAAATTTAATTTATTAAAGGAGATTTGCGAGAGCAGAATGATATATCACTATATATCACTTGAAGGTATCGGCACCTTGCTGCCTTATGGCTGTAAAAACACTGGTGTACCAGTACCTACGTGCATATAATGCTTCCACTTAATACGTAAAATATGCAATAACCCCCTGGCACAATCGCGACATTTATAAAACCTATAAAGTCTTTCCCCGCTCTCTGTTACTCGGTGCACCCCACTCAATGTCTAACTGGTCCAATTCAGGTTAGCCTTAGTCCTCTAAGTTTTAACTATTACCGAGCTTCTAGTGAATATATTTTCTCTCCTCTACTCTTCAAAGCTTATGATAATCTACTGGCATCTCCTTTAACACTTCGCAATTCTACTTAATATACGCTCTCGGTCATCTTCCGATATGTGACTTAGATCATATTACCTGAGGTTATATCCAATTCAGGACCCTAGGCATAGTTAAGGAAAGTGAAAAAAGAATACTAAATGCTGAAATATCTATTAATAAACTTTATGCTAATTAATTGTGGCTCATCGTTATGCACATTAATAAAAATATATCCACCAGCACCCTTTAACTAAGTGTCCTCCCGCCCTTCTTTTTATTATATTATTACTTCTTATTGTGGCTCCTATTTATCTTTTAGGGTTCGTGGTATAGGTGACCCTGATGATGTTTTTTTTTCCCTTTATATTTGTTATTATGTTCCGACAGAACTTTGCCGCACAGGATGTCCCCCCTTCTCGATCTCTTGCCCTTAATGTTTACAATTCAAATTGGTTTCAATTTGAGAAAAAATTTTCCACTTTACTGCGGCATAAATATTGCACTATGGTACCTATTTCACAGCCTTTCCATGGATTTCTGCACCCATAGGTACAAAGAATTGTTTGACTTTTTTTTTTTTTAAAAAAAAAAAAAAAAAAAAAAAAATTATATGCACCAGACTCTTCGCTTCGTCGTCAGTGTCAATTGGATGTTGCTTCTACTTTTTACTGTTACGTAATGGCCGCACAATGAAAAAGCTTGCTCCTATTTCTTCAATTCGCACAGGCTTATTTAAACTTCGCTACAGTTTATTTTCAAAATAATGTCGCGTGACAGATAAAACTAGGCGAGGGCTTGAATTGAAAAGTTTCAAATGTTTTGCTAGATCTACTGCCACATCGGTAAAGTTTTATCCGAACAAAATAAAGAAGTTTCATTAGAAATAGTTAATTTGGAGTCAATTCAAAAGTCTGTACTGGGGCCAGGCGAGAAGGTTTAAATATCACCATCGAAGAAACATTTACTAAATCTCCACCAATGAGTTTTAATTAATTCCATTCTATTAGATAAGGCCGGTACAAATTGTTCATTAAAGCCAGGCTAAGCCGGGTGTTGTAGTATGTTGGCTTTGGTTTTATTTTGGACTAGGAGATGATTTAAGCGAAGCCTATCTTGTATGGATTTAACGTAAGCCTCACGGGCCTGTATTATGGAGGATCTAACCTGATGGAAAGTTAACTGCTTTCTGGTGTAAAGATATTACTAAAGGTAAATTGATAATTTTACCTTTAACTGGCCAAATTATTCGGGTAGAAGATGCAACAAGTAAAACTACTTATCGGCACAGCTGCCAAAAATGTGAAACATCAAGCTTAAGGAAGGCTTAATCGTTGAAGAGTTGATGGAAATATTCCATGTTTCCTTAACTCGAGTCCTACTTCGTGGCAAAAGTTACTATTCCGCCATTAACACCCGTAGAATATCCCCCCGGTACATTGTCGTATGCATAAACTATTTTCATGTCACTCCGCTTCACCGAAAGAGCATTTTTTTTTTTTTATCAATTATGTTGCACATTAGATATGCTACTCCTTTCCTCAATAGTACCTAAGCGCCTAGGTTGATACGTCTATTTTCGCATGTTAAACTCATTCTTCCCAATACTATGAAGATCAGGAGGAAAAAATAAAAAAAAATCCACACATCCTCACAAGTTTAGTAGTGTTACATATACCTAAATACACTGATGTAAGGCAAATAAATTGAAGGAAATTTTATTCCCCAAAATTGAAATCAGATTCAAAGCACACAGGAACCCAGAGGATTTTCTTCCATCCATTTTCGCTCATGGGAAGATTATTTGTCTCGTCAGTTTTTCAAACACACGAAACGGCGTGGGACATGAGCGTCCATGAATGACATCGCCACGTTTCGGTTTCATTCATACTACTTTTAAGCCATTTTTACGCCAACTTTTGACTCCATAAAATAATAATAAAAAAAAAAAAAGCAACACCCGTGAGTTTATTCTCAACGCATCAGTAATATTCATCGGTCGGATTTACGTTATACCGTAATTTCAACTCCATTTGGAACTCTAGATTAAAGATTGTTTACTTATCCTGTTAGCTATCATTTAATTCAGCTATAATTTTTTATTTATATATTTATTTATTTATTTATATATTTATTTTTTATTCATTTATATATATATATATA
>JABYPW010000444.1:0-25978 GCA_016880775.1 Phymatotrichopsis omnivora | reverse complement strand
AGTCCCTATCAATAAGTTCATAAGTCTTATCATGGCTGAGGTGGCCGGTGGCAGGGTGATTGTGTCTGGATTCAAGGACCTGTTTGCAAAGGGAGAGTGGAACATACCAGAGGCCATTGTACTTCAGTAGCCCCTGAGACACTGAATAGTGCCCAGTGGGAGTCTGGAGGTGGTCCTGATACTCTTGATCCTAGGCAGATGCTATCTTCATTTCTTCGACAAAGGTAATATGCAAGGCCATTAGTGATCTTTCAACAGCCGCAATATACTGACCCTTTTTGAGGAAGAGGAGCCCTTGCTTAGGTGCCCCCTCTCTAGGAGCATGGTCCCCACAGTGTGAGAGAACATCCGCCTTGGTGTTGTGGGTTCCTAGTGGGTAAACAATGCGAAAATCAAAGTTACCCATTTTCTCCATCCACCTTACCTGCCTCTGGTAGAGAACCTTGGTTGTCGAGAAATACTCAAGGTTCTTGTGGTCCGTGATTACTGTTACAACATGAGCTAACCCTGAACACCAATGCCTCCACTGGTAGTAGAGACAATCAACTATGGCCAGTATCTCCTTATCATATATCTCGTAGTTGCATTCTAGGGGATGCATCTTCCAGCTATGGAATGCTATAGGTCAGAGAGATCCATCAGGGAACTAGTGCGAGAGAACACCACAAATGGCGAAGTTGCTAGCATCAGTTTCTGTAACTAGGGGGAGAGTGTGGTCATAATGGACCAATATGGGAGCAGTGGTGAACAATTCTTTGAGCATATCAAAGCTAAACTGTTCCTTGATTCCCCATGTCTATGGCTGGTCATTCTTGGTGAGATTTGTTAAGGGTGTTGCTAACTTGGAGAATCCTTTGATGAAGATCTGATAGAAGTTAGTGAATCTAAAGAAATGAGCGAATGTCATAGACTGTGGACAGTATGGGCCACTCCTGAACTGTCTTGACTCGATCTTCTGCCATTGACACTCCCTTGTCTGAGATTATAAAGCCTAGGAATTCAACTTCATGAACTACCCAAATGCACTTAGAGGGCTTCAGGGCCAGTTTGTTTTCATCTAGATGGCGGAGAACTTCCTGGACTAAACGATCATGCTCTTCCTTGGTTTCTGCATAGATGAGTATGTCATCTTGGTAAATGATGACACCTAGATCCAGAAGATCGTGGAAGATGGTGTTCAGTTATTCAAATTGACCATACCTAGTTCTGAATGCTGTTTTCCACTCATTGCCTTTGGCTATCTGAATGAGATTATACCCATTCTTTAGATCAAGCTTGGAGAACCAATGGGAAGCCCCAATGTGGTCCTGCAATTCAGTCATCAAGGGTAAGGGATACCTGTTTTGGATAATCACCTTATTAAGGCCATGATTCTCTACACAAAGCTAAAAGGACCTATCTGCCTTCTTGACAAATAGGATAGGTGCTCCTGCAGGGGATTTAGAAGGGCAGATTTTACCTTCTTCTGTCATTCTAGTAATGTATTCCCACAGGGCCTAGAGCTTGGTTTCTGATAACTTATACAGAGGGCCCCAGGGGGGTATTGCACCTTCTTTAAGGTCAATTTTGCAGTCCTATTCCCAATAAGGAGGGAGTGCAGAGGTAAGTTGCTCAGAGAAAACTGTGGGAAAGATTTGCTCCCACTTGGATCCTTTAGAGGCAGTCAAGGAGGAGACAGAGGAGGAGATAGAGGAGGACCGTAGAAACACATTGGAGAAGTCTCTGACAGGTGCTCTTGTCATGGCTGCACACTATCAGTGAACAACTACTTCATTGATTAGGGTATCCACCCACCCAACCAATCTACCACCAACTGCCTGAGTGTTGGTGTAAAAGTCGTCATAACCTAGTAGTGAGAAGGTAGAGACCATTTCCACCTTGGGTGCTACAAGGTGTTTCTGACACTTCTCAGAGGGAAAGGAGACCAATTCTGCTTTGTTATAGTCAATACAGGGCTCATGGTCACAGAACCACTTGACCGGAAGGTATATGTCGACATCTGTGAGAGTAGGACCCACATCAAAATCAATGAGTTCCCAATAGTTGAGGACCTGCATTTGCAGCTTTGGGGTGTAGTACTATTCTTGCTTGCAGGAACTATCGTAGGCATAAACGTTGACTGGCATGGTTCGCTTAATCTTTGAAACTGGCAAGCGGTCACTGATCATGGCTCCTGTGGTACCATTGTCTAACTTGGCAGTTGCTGTAACAGTATAGGTCTTCGTTCCTATAAGTGTGTGAGTTTTCCACTGAAGAGTCACTGGAACTTCGATATAGATACTTTGTGCAGGGCCTTCCTTAGCAGATGACATAACAGACATAGTAGATACGTTCCCTGATCTCTCCCGGGAAGCTCATGGCCAGAGCCCACTATATGACAAACTGAAAGTATGAAAGGTGCTGGTTGGAGGGTATAGGAAGGGGAGGAACAATGCTTGGTAGTGAACAGTAGTTTGTTACATGTCCAGCATGTTTCAGCCTTCAGGCCATCCTCAGACAAACAGGGTTAGTATCATCAATAGAAATTACAAGCCTCAATACTAGTGGCCCTCCTACTAAGAACTATGGCACTTGCCATAGAACACCAGTTCCTTAAATGAAATCAAAACTTGAGAAAGCAAGACAAATGAGCAAACAATTCTTTTGACAACAAAAGGAAAAAATCACAGAACCTTTCATCAACAAAGGAAAGTAACTTTAAATCATGGGGATATCATCCCCCTCTTTCTAAGAATCAGGAAGGTCTAGCACTCTACTCGCTTATTCCTTGCTTTTGCCCTTTTTTGAGGCCCTGGAGCTTTCCTCGTCTTCAGCTTCTGGGCTTGCCTTACATTTTGCTGCCCTCTTCATATTAGGTTAAGGGATAGTGCTCTTTCCTTTTGCAAAGCAGTCTTCAGTTTTGTGCGAGGTATGCAGGTATTTTTGGTAAGCTGAATTCTTCATGGCCCAATCCAGTTCCTTGCCATTAATATAGGGAAGTTCCATCCTCTGAGTAGTACTAGGCAGATGCTTCTCCTTCTAGCCAGGTTTCCTCTGGGGTTGCTGGTTAGGTTTGGAACTTGGTGCTTGCCCCTTTTGTGCCTCAGTGGCAGCAGCATCAGTATCTTCTATAGCCAATCCTACCTGAATGAGCTTAGCTTCCTATTCTGCTAGAGTGAGATGCTCAGCCTAGAGGGCCATGGCTTGCCGTAGGACCTTCTTAAGTCCTCTGGCCAACCATTCAACAAAGATTTCTGGCGGGTAGAGGACGATCTAGTTCAGGGTCCTCATATGACTGACATATTCGAGGATGCCTTTCATCTGCCTTTCATTAACCATGTCCTATAGGGAGGCTAGTTTTAAGAGGTACCTTCTGAAATAGGTTCTGAGGTCTTCCTTAAAATCTGACCATATCACTATAGAGTGGGTCCAGGTTGCATGACAGGATTCCCACCAAGCCATTGCTTATCCAGTAAAGAAGTTTGACATCAACTTTACCTTGACCCAATCATGTGGAAAGGAATGGGCTTAGAGATCAAAATATGTTTCACACTGTATCAGAAACTTATCAATGTCTTTAGGCTTCCCACCAAACTTAGTTAGGTCAGTTGGCTTTAGACCCTTGAAGGGGCCAGGGACAGGTGGCTAGGCCACACTAGAGTAATAGGATTGAGGAGGAACAGGTAGGACAGGTGGGACAACTGGTGGTCCCTGAGGAGCAGGGGTTTGTCTCCTAAGCATTCTGGAGATAATAGCTTCAACATCTACAGCTGAGAGCTGTTGCAGTTGCGGTGCTGGAGTAGGTTCTGGAGAAGGTCTTCAGGGAACAAAGGAGTCGATGTCGATCACCTCTGAAGGCCTTCTTTACGATGCAGATCCTCTAATGTGAGGAAGAGAATAACGGAACAGGTTGGTGTCAGTCAGGGAGCTAACTGGGGATGGACTCCTTAGGGGGGGAAGGCTGGAGCCAGGCTTTTTCATTTGCCTGTACTTTTCTTTCTATTCCTCCAGATCATTCTCCAGCTTGGAAATTTTTTCTTCCAATGCCTCAACTTCTTCCCTTCTTTTTGCTGAGGAGGTGGAGACTTCTTTCTGAGCCTCTAGGTAATGGACTTCTTCCTAGGCCTTGGCCAGCTAGTCTTGGAGGGGTAGGACAGTATCTCTTTCAATTCCCAGGTCTTGCTTAAGGGCTCCAATTTCTGCTAGCAAGCTAGGTACTTGGGAGGCCTGACCATCGGTTTCAAACCTTTTCTGGTTGAGTTCAGTTAACCTCTGCTGGGTGCCAAAAAGGTCTGTTTCTAGCTGGTGAACCTTTACACTATGAGCTGCATTGGTTTCAGCTTCCTTGATTGCTGACTGACTTTATTCCTTCTGAATCTGGTCAATCGCTTGAAGCAGATAGGTGGTGATAGTAGGGGGGAAGGCTACTATCATAGATGGGAGCTTCCTTTTAGTTTCCCTATAAGTCTTGATTGTGGAGTAGAGAATGGTGGTAACATCATTTCTTTACTTGAGGAAAGCAGCATCAAGGTCTTCCTTGGCTGCTTTAAAAACTGTTTCACCTAGAAAACTCCTTCCATCAATTATCGCCTTGAGGGTTTTATTTTATTCCACAAGGATTGCTTCTTGGTAGGTTATGGTATATTAGAGTTCTTCTGGTGACAAGGTAATCTCATAGGTCCCTATGGAGGAAGTGGTAGAGCATGTAGCTCGTCCAGGCTGAGAAGGCCTAGTGAGACTGTTTCTAATGACCAGTGTCAAGGCTGTGGTCACTTCAGTCATTTCAATATCTTGAGAAGCTATCTCAATAAGAATATAGTGTGATGGGAGACTCGTTGGGGATGTAGATACAGGTATCAGTACAAGAAGCTTCACAAGAGGGTATTACTAAGTAAACTCAGATATCTCAACCGGCAAGCTAGAACTGCTTATGTTTTCACCTTTATTATCGAGTCGAGAGAGAACAATGATTCTCGCAAGTAGATAGCAAAATATATTCTGTAGGCTCAAAGATGGTACAAGATTTCTTATGGCTACTAGAGAGAGAAGAAGAAGAAACAAAACACATCGCTCATCCGCTCCCTCTTAAATACCCAATTCTAACCAAGTAAGAATAGAGAACTTTTACAAATGAAACGAAACGTAAAGAAACATTCCATCCTGATTCCCTTGCTCTTTCACGATTCCCTAGAAGGAGATCAGTTTCATAATTGGAGAATCGACAGAAGACTTTTAGCTTGATCATTTATGACTTTTTGGATAAAACTCCTCTAGTCCTGTCCCCTAACAATGTGACCGATCAGCATATCACGATGAGATCAGGGTGACGAGTCCCATCATCGATCGCGTATATCTGATCCCATGTACATCATGTTGTCAATGCCTCACTTCACTTAGTCAAAGCTGCATGGCGACAATACTCGTCACGTAATTCCGTGGCTCAAGAAGTGATCACAGGTTTGGACATACCTAGCGATTTGACTTGCACATGTTCTGGTACCTAGGTAGACCACTTGGTACATCTTATCTGTAACAAAGCATATGTGACCGATATAAGCCTCTAGGAAGAGATGTAGGCAGAAGCTGTAGAGGATTTCCTTTATTAAGAACAGGTAATGTAAGTACTAGGAGTGGTGAAATTTTACTGTCTTTTATTAGGCAAGTGGCTATAGTAGAGGATTCCTTTATCTACCTATCTTAGTTATGTCTCTACTTTT
Source organism: Phymatotrichopsis omnivora (assembly GCA_016880775.1). Lineage (NCBI taxonomy): Eukaryota > Fungi > Ascomycota > Pezizomycetes > Pezizales > Rhizinaceae > Phymatotrichopsis > Phymatotrichopsis omnivora. Next base: position 20,282 of record JABYPW010000444.1, on the reverse strand, counting down.
AATTAAGTGTAAATACCCTGCTAGATAGGTAGATGTAAAACCTGATAAATCAGGAAATTGATATCACTTTCTTCTTTACTATACCCTGCTAGAGGATAGAAAAGATATAAAACTATACTATAGGGAAATTGATATCACTTTCTTCTTTACCCCTTAGCCTTCAGCGAAGATGCACATATTCAAATCTGTGACCAAGTAAATTCTGCACTAGATAGAGCTAAAGCCGCTTCCTTCTTATACATCTAGAGATGCTATAATAATGATTATACCACTATTATTCTCACTACCATGGAGACCTTGACCACCACTGCTGTCCTTGCTTACTGTCCTATTATCACCAAGTATGTAGGCGAGTTCTGTAAAGTCAAGGGTATTAACTGCAACCACATATAGAAGAAGTGCATTATCCGTGGTATTCCTACCCCCACTGACCTTAATACTATAGGACAAATGACTCACCTTGACCAGGAAATTGAGTGCTACAACTCCAGTGTCACTGTCGCCATAACCTTGCACTAGCTAATGTCTAGCACCAAAATCAACAAACAGAACCACAGGTCACTCATGGTCACTGTTATTAATGACAACAATGAGCCCCATATTATAAAGGGCCTTACCATCCTCAACAAAACCCACTATATTATTATATACATTCCCTTAGGTATTAATACCTAGTGCTCTCGATGCTTGAAGTTCTAACACCTGGTCCAAAAATACTAGTCCCCTCTATGCTGCTGACTCTATACTAGCCCCTATACTATCTCTGAATACAATTGTGGTATTACTAACTGTAAGCAGCTGAAAAGCTTTTCCTATGAGAATATTATTCTCCCCTACATGAATTGCGCTAGCCCCTATGAAGCAAAAGATCCAATCTGCATAACAATGATCCAGGTTAAGCTTGCTAAGGTTTATAGCAAGGATAAGTCTACCACCATAGGAGGAGTTTAGTTTCTTCTCTCTACTTTGTTTTTATTCTTGCTATGATAGAACTTGTATCTTTTCCCTTTGGTAAACTATGGAGGAGTTTAGTGCATTTTTTATTTCTCCCTTTTCTTTTATTTTTCACTTGGTCATGTAAACTACATAGGGGATTTTTTCTTTCATTACTTTAAGGTTTCCTAGCGATTGTTTTCAATCGCCAGCTTTTATATGTAGTTGTCTACATTTTTCTTTTTTGGTACAAGTTAGTAGAGTATTTCTTTTTGTTTTAAGGGGGAAGGGCTACTATTATGTCTCTACTTTTAGTTAAGTGTAAATACCCCACCATAGTGCCTTATGTATTTAAAATTAGGAAATTGATATGCCTTTCTTTTTTACTGGCTATATAAAGGGTAATCTTAATAGCACTTAGTGAGTTCACTCCTGAGTTATCTTGACTATATTATATGGAAATAAGTTTGAGCAATACCCTATCTGTAATATCAGTGACTAAGGGAGGTGAATATCCTCTTGCTTATTTACTTAAGCCTAAATGCCCTGCTAGAGGATGGGAAAGATATAAAACTTAGTAATTAGGGAAAAAATGATCACTTTCTTCTTTACTAATAGGATGGATACTTCTTTTCTTTTTTCCTTTTTTCTAGTTCTTTTTCTCTTTTTTCCTTATTCCCTTTGTTCTTTTAATGAGAGGCTTCTTTGAACAGGTGGGGAAAAAAAGTGGAGGATTTTACTTAGGCAGTTTCAGTCATCTTCTCTCCTTCAGTTATGTCTTTGCTTTTAATTAGGTTTAAACACCCCTCTGGAGGATGGGAAAGATGTAAAACTTAGTATTAGGGAAAATAATATCACTTTCTTCTTTACTACACATCCTGTTCCTACTCCATCATTAACACTAGAACTGATTATCGTAAAAATCATTTCTTCCTTTTCGCTCAGACTTAAGTGAAACTTTCAATACAAATCCCATCAGTTATTTGACTTATTCAATCATTGTCTGGCCCTCAGATAGAGGTTAGTGTAAAGTACACATTCCACATTGAAAAAAAAGTAAGTTACCTACAATCAGAAAAACAACCATGTTTCAACAATACCTGATTGAGATTTCAAATGCACAGTCTACACAAATGAGCACCTGAGGCTCTTTGTCCTAACCTTTCCCTTTCCCCCTCTTTTTGACTCCTAAGTGACCCTATCAGAACCCCAGAGTATAGTCACCCTATCTGAAGCCTTCTAGAACATTTACCACTTTAAAAGAGTATACTGCTCTTAGGAAGGAGGTAGTGAATAGGAAGACAACCTAATATTAACCTCTAAACAAATACAGTAAATTGTAATGGTGTCCAAAAACCCTTTATACATTAGAGGGTCCCAGCTAACCCCTACCCCTGCTTCTACCCATACTTAGACTAGCTCCTTTAGGCACACAACTATACTAATGCAAGTGCATTAAGATAACCAAGAACATCAAAGTACTATTGACACTGCGATAGGATTGCCACCCTACTAGGTCACGCCTATGCCTCTAGTACATTAGAGCACAGCTGAAGCAATAGATATGCTCATAGACTTTCAAGCAAGTGAACTAAATAGCACCCCCACAAGTGCCCAATCATAAAGGAACTTGGAAATATTCCTTTTCCAAGGAATATCAAACATATTCCTTACCCCCTATCTGTCCTCAAGCATGCTACCTTCTAGGTAAAGATCCTAATTAATGAGTATAAACAAATCAATACATACAAGGCAGTGATACTGAATCAGATGCTACTACTAGACCAGTCATAGAAGGAAAGAAGGTAGTAAGAGAAGAAGAGTATGAAGTCTTCTCACTAGTCCTAGACTAGCTAAGGTATAAACTAGTGCATATGATGAGTGATAAACTAGGAAAGACTTTCTAGCACATGATATATGGGGAAAAAATTGAGTCTAAAAACAACAAGGAAGTATACCCTATTATTTTTCAAGCAATCACTCACATATTAAGGAAAATCAACATGATACATAAAGAGTTGTATAAATATAATAAAACAGTTAATAGACTGAATGAACAAATCCAAGCCCTCCAGGTAATGATCATGCAAAAAGCCCTAGCTATAGCCTTAGCAGTAAGCAGCAAAATGCCCACCTCATCACTGCAAGGAAGTATACCACTAGCCATCCCAAAACTGCTGAGACAAGGAGGAAAAAACTGGATAATGGGCTCCCACATGGAAACCTAAGAAACCCTAAAAAGCTCCACTATACCCTCTACCCTAGATAATAGTAAGAACAATAAGAAAAAAGGAAAAGGTAAGGAAAACCACACCTGGGTGTAGAAATCTAACTGAGTAATAGTAGGAGATAAAGAAAAAGAGAAAAAAAAATAGCACAAACAAAAGCTAAAACCTATTTGGTGGTAAGAAGGGAGCTCAACTCCCTGACTATAAAAGTAGTCTACCCTACCATCACCAGAGTAGACCCAGACAAGGTTAGAATAGTATATGTTAAAGCACTTGTCAAATAGAAAGCCCTAGTTAAGCTCAGAGCTATTTTAGTCTTAGTAAACCACTATTCAACTATGGTAATCACCACCCTCCTAATAGTACTAGTAGGAAGAATGGTACTATACCTTGACCTGCTTAACTATACCACCAAAGGGACTACTAACCTAGAAGTTGAAAGAGAAGGGTTTAGAGTTCCCTCCACCACCACTAAAATTATCATGCACTTAGTTCTAATAGCACTGGTGAGTGAAGTACCAGTCTACAATCATAGAATTGAGCTATCATACATTGCATATATAGAGATCACAGGAGTAAGGTATGTGAAGAGCAGGGAAGATAGTAAAAGAACCCATCAAAAAGAGTATTTGCAGTAGTAGTAGTAAGACTCCCAGAGTATCTAACCTTCCCTAAGCAACTTTGATGCTAAAAGAAATAGGGCATCATACTCAACTGAGAGCATATGATATAGGTTCAGTAGCTTCCATTTTTTATTGCTTCCCCTGCCTTTTTAGGCCAAAGTATGATATCCTAAGCATACCTAAAGGTAGGCAGGTAGATATAGCAATAGGCTAAGGAGTCTATAGACTTGCTTAAGGCAACATTAGGTTAAACCATTGATTACCTTCCTCAGAACTACCAGGGTACTTACACATTAAAAGGTATGCTGCATTTACTGGCCTTTGTTGATACCTAAGTAGACCCTTTAGAGACAAGTCCTAGTTGCCTCTACTACTATTACACTCATTAGTACCTACTACTACTCAGCATATTGATCTAGGGCAATGGGAAAGAGACACTAGTAATGAGTTAACTGGGCCCTTGCTTCCTCACCCCATTAAGACTCCTAGAAGATAAAGCAGTTAAGGGAAACAAATACTCATATTCAATAAACTTTGCAAAATGGCAAAGTCCTAGAGAATGAAGCCCACCATATAGTGGTTTAAATGCTTCAATTTTAGGCACATTAGCACCATATGCAAGGAAATAAAAAAGAGGTGTAGCATCTGCAGTAACATGTACGACTGCAACCTCTTCATATACTATACCACCAAGGACTATAAGTGCCTTAGGCCTAACTATAGGTACAATAGAGTATGTAAGCACTTCAAATAGTACTGCATAAACTGTAGACAACAACATAGAGCAATGGATAGGCCATGTCCTAGAAGGCTAGAAGCAAGTAAATATTATAACAGAGACTTAGAAGGAAAAAGAGTGGCATGGATGGACTAGCTCTATAATAAAATCTAAATGGAAGAATAGTTATAAGATAGGAAATGAAGGAGGAAAAATTCAGTGGGGCCTTGACCAATATCCAGTGTTTAAAATCTTGTAGCACAACTGTTAAAACTAGAATGTTAATCTATAAACCCTTTTCGAAATCAAAAACAAAAACAAAGCAAACATTAAAGTGGTATATGAGCTACCCACCTACGATAAAATTCCTTTGTCACACCCTAGATACTATTAGTTTTACCTAAGTAGAAAGGTCAAATTAAGAGCAGCTACCTATGTATATAAATCATTAAACATAAAGCCTTTTGCTATCAGGAGTAAAGATAGAACCCTCTAAATAATGAGAATGTACACTGGCAAGGAATAGTACTTCAATACTACAAACAAAAACATATATCCCAGTACTGAGAAAGAAGACCAGAAATGTGAGACCGATTTCATACCTAATAAGAACATAGTCCTTAGAGATTTCAATCTCCACTACCTATAGTGGGGACAAATATCAGAAGCTGAGACCTGATAAGTGCAACCTATTATTGAAGTAGTGTAGAACTAATGGTACTACTATTTAAACAAGCCAGATACCACAACAAGGTATGGATACAGAAACTGAAGGAACATGATAATAGACCTGGCTTTAATTTCCCTTAAGTAACAGAGTAGAGTATGGACTAGTAGATTGCACCTGACAATGCTAACACCACTATCAACTATGAAGTAATACCTGTAATACTCTCAGAAAAAGCAACAAAAAACACCAAAACCACTGTAATAGACTACAAAAAGGCAAATTGGGAAAAAGTGGGGGAAAACCTTAATAGGTAGGAACCTACAACCTTTGACCTAAACAACCCTGACCAGTGGATAGAGGATAACAAGGATAATCTTGTCTCTATAGTAAAAGAAAACAATGCCCTAGCCACCAAAAAACCATCATAAAAAGGACCAAACTTGGTAGAACAAAACCCTCAAACCTGTGAAGAAAAAAGTGGACAAATCAAGGTACTATACAAGGAAGAACCTGGAAAGTAATAGAAGGAAAGCAGAGTATATATAAGGGAAGAAGAAGTTCAGGAAGAAAGTCTAAGAAGCCAAGGAGGAATACTAGAAAAACTTCTTGGAAGAAATCAACCAAAAGGACCGAGGGAAGCTATAACATACACTATACCAGTTTGAGACTACCCTCTTCCCCTAATAAACAGAGCTACAAATCCAGATAAAAGGGCTCAAGTATTAATCTAATACTACTTCCTGAACCTGCTAGTTAGCTTTGAGGAAAACAGACTTACCCTAAAGCTCACTAGCTTAATGATTAACAAGGAAGAAGTTAAGTATACTATAAGGAGCACCTCATATACTATAGCACTAGGCCTAGACTATATCCATTGCACCATGTAGAAACACATGTATACCATCACCCCAGAAACCCTAATAAAACTTTTGACCCCAATAATGCAACACAGAGTCCACCCTGGAGGATTCAAGAAAACCCTATGAATAAGAATACTAAAACCAAAGAAACTATACTATATTGTGCTGAATGTATATAGGTACCTTTTTCTCATTGACCCCCTAGGAAAGATTCTAAAAAAAGTTATCACAACAAGGCTAGCATAAGTAGGAATCGATAATAGAATGATAGGAAAAAACCATTACAGAGGACTCCCAGGATGATCTACAATAGATGCACTGAATATGGTAAAACATAAGGCCAGAGCAGTACAAAATCAGGGAAAGAAAGTTACAGCACTCTTCATACATATTGAAAAAGGTTTTGACAGAGTGGACTACAAAACTATCATCAACATTCTCCAGGATAGAGACATACTAGCGTATATCATCAACTGGGTAAAGTCTTTTTTCAGCAACAGGCTTATCGCTTTCACTAACAAATGAATAGCTTCAAAATTGTTCAGGGTGTATATAGGAGTGCCACAGGGATCACTGATCTCTACCCTCCTGTTTAATATATATGCTAAGGACTGACAGAAGACAGTGTAGCAAGAATCCAAACTTTTATTTATGTTGATAACCTGTATATACTAGTAGCAGGGGAAACCTATAAGGAAAATAGGAAAAAACTGGAATAGTACTCCACTGAAGTACTAGAACTAGCATTAAGGGAAAGAAAACTAGCACTATCAGAGGGTAAAATAGAACTGCAGCACTGTTACCCAGGAAGTGAAGAAGTCCCCTTGGTAGCAGTCCTAGGCCAAGAAGTCAGACACTCCTTGCAAGTTAGGTACCTTACAGTCATACTTGATGAGATAGAACAATATCTCCACTACTATTAGCACTACACAGGAGTAGCCTACGATATGCTTAGCAGATTACAATGGTTGTCCTTAGGAGTAAACAGACTAAACCCCTTCATGGCTCTAAAGCTATTCAGAGTAGTGGTGGTACCATCGCTAATGTACAGAGCTGACACCTTTCACTCCCATCAGATTACATAGTAAGTAGTGGCAACACTGGACAGAACCCTAGTAGAAGGTGCAAAGTGGTCCTACAGTATGCACAGGTCCTTGGACACCAAGAAAAGCTTAGTTGAGGTAAAGATCCAACCAGCCACACTATAGATCAAAAGGTACTAAGTAAACTATAGAGCCAGGATGGTCACCATCCACAAACCCCTCATAAACTACTACTGTATACCATATATACCACTAAGAAACTGAGAAAGGTATACCCTAATCTGAACACCCTTATAGAGACTGGAAGTATCCACCTGGTCGATAAAAAGGCAACTCCAGATAGACACAATCATTAGCATAATCAGGAAAAGCATTAAAGTCTAGGTCCTAGGAAAGTACAAGCTCCTTCCTACATTTCATCCATGGCCAATATCAGTTAAAAGAAGGCCACAAATTAGCAAGTTCCTAGATAAGGAAGAAGCCATGAGATCTTAGCCAAGAGTCTTCCCCCTCATAACCCTGGCTATTTTCACAGACATCTCCAAACTTAGTAATAAATACCAGGTTAGTTATACCGTAATCTAGTATAATAATGGAAAGGAAGTAGGAAATGTTGTAAGACTACTTGGATATAGGATATAGGTCTTAGACAGGGAACTAGAAAGTATTGGAACTTTGTTCATCCAAGTAAATTTATAGACTAAAATCCACCGATCAATAAAAGAAGTACTTAACTTCTCTGACTCCCAAGTGGCTATCACTGTAGTAGCCAGCCTACTACCTACACCTACCTAACAAATAGCCCCCAAAATCTTTAAAGTTAATCTCAAGCTAATGAAGAGAGGTATAACAGCTATGATATAGTGGGTCCTAGGACACTAGGGCATCAAAGGAAATGAAAGGGTAGATAACATTACCAAAAAACAGTCAGAAAGAAAAGAACCCAAACAAGCCAACAGCATCAAGTCCAAGTAGGTGATAAATAGGTCCACTATCTAATGAGAAATGAAAGACCAACTGTAGAAATAGTTTGAGGAATTTGCTGTATAAATGATTGAAAAGAAAGTCAACCCATACTCTATAATAAACAAGTACCAAGTGGTAAGAGCCTACTATGTACAGACAGGCTACTGCTATATCCCTAACATCCTGCACTTTAGCTGAGAAATCAATATCTGTATATGTAGCAAGCCACAGTCAACTGAAAACTACCTGATACACTACCCCACAACCTAAGAACTACAAAAGCTCTACCTAGGAAATGGCCTTAACTACTAACTCTATAAGGACACAGAACTCTGGAAAAAACTTATGGAAAAAGGAGTAGTAAAACCACTGGATAAAAGGAAATAGCCCCCCCCCTCCCCCCTTAATAGTACTAGTATAAGAGAAGGATACTAGGTAGAGAAGGGAATATGGATTTGTTTATATTTCTACTTTGTTCTTGTTTTTATTTATGACTTTTCTTCCCTTTTTCTTTATGTTCTATGTTTACCAAAAGGCTCCTTCATTGGTACAGGAATTACAGTAGAAACACTTAGCTCTTTCTTGGCAGATCAGGTTATTTCCTTTCCTTCAGTTATGTATATACTTCTAGATAAGTGTAATTACCCTACTAGAGGAAAAGGGGAATATGTAAAACTTTAGTATTAGGGAAAATAATATCACTTTCATCTTTACTATCTAAACATTCCTGCAGAGTTACTAACTATAAGCAACCAAAAGGTTTTACCTATGAGAACACTGTTCTTCTATGTGTGAAATGCACTGGGCCCTATAAAGCAAATGATATAATCTATATGATAATAATCCAGGCTAAGCTCACTGAGTCTAATAGGAAGGATAAGTCTACCACCATAGAGGAGTTTAGTTTCTTCTTTATACCTTGTTTTTATTTTCCCTATAATAGAACTTTTGTCTTTTCACTTCAGTAAAGTGTAGAGGAGTTTAGTGCATTTCTCTTATTCTCCTTTCTTTTATTTTCACTCAGTTGTGTAGTCTATATAGGGGGTTTTTCTTTTAGTACTTTAAGGTTCACCTAGCAATTGCTTTTCCCTGGATGGCTTTTGTACATATTCATCTGCATTTTCTATTTTAGTACAGGTCAGTGGATGATTTCTTTGTTGTTTTTGGGTTCACTTAGGGTAAGGGCTACTAGTTATGTCTTTGTACTTAATTGTATGTAAACAACTTACTATAGCACCTTAGGTAGTTGATCGGGAATCCAAGACCTCTTTTTTCTTTATGCAGTATCCTAAGTATACAGTATAGGAAAAAGAACACTATTCCTGCAAACCTTTAGCACCTCACTATCTTGCTTCATGAGTGCCTCTTAGTCCTCAAAAGAGTTATATACCTTCTTCTTTCCTGATTTACCATAAATCCTGATACAGATACTGACTTATACGTATTGCTGAAGGAGTTATCCTTTACATCACATTGATATCATTGTGATATGCTAAACAGGTACATTGTTAGAGCATAGGCAGGCTCCTTCACACCTTCAAACTACCCCCTACATTATTAGTTCTCAGCTATTAGTATTATCACGCATCGACAAACATCGTGACTATGTCGCGAAGTTCAAAAAGACCCCAAACCCCCACCCTCAACCCACCCCCTCAAGAGGCAAGGGATGAAGCCGCCACTATGAAAGCAATGTTCTCCTTATTCGAGGCGTCAGGCATCTCCCCTGCTGTCAAGAATGAACCTAGAATGGGCGACGTTATCTCAATGCACACCGTACCCCTCGTTGGCGACCTGTACATCAGATACCGTGACCTCCAGTTCTACACCCAAACCCTTCCATCTCTCCTGGCCTCAGTCAACAAAATCCAGGAGGCGGTCACTGCTATCGCCGCCGGCCAACAGTCGCTTGAAGCCTGCTTTGACGAACTCAAGGCCATCACCACCCGCAACGCAGCTGCTACGGCCCCAGCCAAAGCAAGCCCCACTGAAATCGACATGGCTCTTTCCGATTCCATCAAAAAACTACGGTCGGAAACATCCACAACTGCGAAAGTGGTGAAGAAGATTTCTTCTTCCCTCTCCAAACCCCTCACTCCTATTGTGCCACCTGTGGCACCCCCTGCTGCTGCTGACAACACCTGGGCTCAGGTGGTGAAGAAGAACAAAGGCAAAGCCACGGCTGTACCCAACCCAACTGCTACTACCCCGCCTGCCCTGAAATATCCCACTAAGCGTGAGCACGAGATCATCGTCAATCTCGAGGGAGAAGTCCCCGAGTTCAACCCCATTGCGATTAGGGACGCCGTCAACTCTGCTCTGGTAGAAAAGAAAGCTCCCTCTACATGCCGCATCTGCTCTGTCCGCAAGGCTGGAGCCAACAACGTCTTTCTCTCTGTCATGGAGAATACAACAGCTCAGCAAGTACTTGCCTACAAGCTGACCGTTGAAGAGGGCATCCGCAAATTCATCCCCACTACTACCGGACTACGCCAGAACTTCTTGCACAAGAAGTACATTGTGTACAACGTGCCAACCCCCGTCTTCAACACCTCCGAGATCGAGCACATGTCATTTATCTGAAAGGAGATCGAGACATTCAACCAAGGTGTTATACTCGCCCAAACCCCATACTGGCTTGCTTTGAAGGACAAGCTTGTTGGCAAACCTGCCTCTTCGATTGTCATCACGGTTGTGGTGAACAATAATCATTATCGCATTTCCTAAGGTCTTACGATACTCAATAAGAACCGCAGGACCGACCCCTACATTGAATTCTCAAAGGCAACCCAATGCTCCCGATGTTGTCGCTTCGGCCATCACCAGCTGAAGTGCACCCACTCCCCCCGCTGCCGCCTATGTGCTGGGCCCCATACTATCTTCGAACACTACTGTGGCAATACAGAGTGCAAACGCCGCAGACGACAATGCGATCACACGGTACTTAAATGTGCCAACTGCGATGCCGCCCACCCCGCCAACGATCCTCTCTGCCCCATTTATCTGCAAGCCTTGGCTGACAATAACAAGAGAGTGGAAAACCTGTATGCCATGATAGAAGAGGGAATGGAGACTTAGGGCCCCTCAGTAATTCATCAGTTTTTCTGCTTTTGTTGTTCCCTTTGTGTAAGAGTTTTGTGAGTTTAGCTTCTGGTATCTCTTTCGGCCTTTCTCTTTCCTTTCTTTTTAGTTAGTGTTTATTGCTTATACCTCGATTCCTCCCGGTTGCTATAAGGTTTGCCTTGCTGGAGATGGGAAAGGGGTTCCCCGGGCTTTTCTTTTTCCTTTTCGCTTCAAGTTCTTCTGCTGGTTTGACATACTGGGTGGTCGCTTTTGTGCCGGTCACGTTTTCTTTTTGAGTTTTACTTCCCCCCACTGCTCTTTCCTCTCCACCCCATTTCTTCTTTAGTTTATTGAATGTAAGCAAAGAGGATTTGGGAACAAGCCTGTATTTTATCTGTAAACCATAGGACGCGCTACCAACATTAGGTCAGCTGTCTTCTACCTCCGTCATAGCTTGACATAGCTGCAAGTAGAGGTTCTTTAGACGACCCCTAGCGGGGTCGTAAAAGATAAAATAAAAATGAATTTCCCCCCCCACTGTTAGAGCATAGGACTTGAAGCGTTGTCCCTCAAAAGTCCTGAATGATCATTCTAATATTTCTTTGATTCTCCAATCATAAAACTAATCTCCTTCTAGGAAATTGTAAAAGAATGTAGGAATTGTAATAGAATTTTTCAATGAGTTTCATTTCCTTTGTAAACATTTCTCAGTAGTTTCTTAGTTAGAAATGGGTATTTGAGAGGGAGCAGACAAGTAATCTATTTTGTTTCTTCTTCTTCTCTTTATAGCCATCATTTTAAGTCTTGAACTATCTTTGAGCCTTGAGAATATATTTTGCTTCTCTGCAAAAAAAGATCTTAATCTCCTCTTAACTATATAATGAAAGTAAAAGCATAAGCAGTTCCAACTTGCTGGTTAAAATATCTGATTTTACTCAGTAATACCCTCATGCTAAGCTTCTTATGCCTATACTTACATCTACATCTCTCACAAGTATTCTATTACATGAATAGAAGATTGCTTGGTTCTTCTCTTTTTGCTTCAGAAAGTCATTAAAGAGCTGTTCCATTATTTAGGCATATGCTTCTTCCCTAATAAAATCCCTAGCATGTAGAAAGACCACATTAAGTTCTATAAAGTAGGTATAGACCTTTGTTTGATACTGCCTAACAAAGCAGATTTTGTCTGAGTTGAGGTTGATAGTATTATGGATGAGGGATAAGGCTCTCATTCTTATAGAGCATAGTCTTTATATGTATTTTAGGGTCTTGCTATTGAGGAGGGTGAGAGCAGTTTGAGGATCTGTCATGGGTTGGTCTTCACTAGCCATGACTCAAGAATATAGTGTTAATGATAGATATCTCATAATGTAGAAAAGGCTAAATAAACACCTCACAGGTATAAAGCTAAAAGTATTACTCAGTGAACTCAGATATCTCAACTTATTCTTCTTAACTGACTGAAATTTTTCCTACATCTAGATAGAGATGGAATAGAAAATGATGAAGTCCTAAGGCAGAAGTGAATATATTCTTAATACTTAAAGCTAATCTTAAAGCTAAGGAAGAAAGAAGGAAAAGATAAAAAGCATCTAATATGCCTGATATTTATATTACTTTTCTAACCTAAGAAATGACTCATAGATGATAAAGGAGATAGAAGGAAATAGAACTCAATAGATTATCTATGACAAATATACTCATTACTAATAACCATTCTTATATGGCCTAGAAGAGTCTATATCTGAGACAGGAAATAATTAGTAATGTATGAGCAACAAATAACTATGAATTTTGATGTGTCATGTCTAATTGTAATAACTGGCTCAATCCGTCAGGCTGCCCATTACATAAAGGTGAATAAGTCCTTGTACAATATGCTGATGTTCTGATCATATGTAGTTATATGGATATTACTCAGCCACAAATTATCCCTCTATGGTGGTACACTAGAGGTGTCATGTATAGGTCTAATAAGGTAGAGCCACACTCGACAGGGTAGGCCTGGTAGCAGTAATAGGTATAACACTTACAGGTTATATTGTGGGTACTGGTCTATCATTGTACAAGCCTGTAGTACCATGGAACTATAAAATACACTAACTACTTGGCCATATAGTCAATAACTATATCATGTCACCTATTAATTCCTCCTCTTACAACAAAAGAAAAAAAGTGATAATAACTAAATACACAAATATGCAAGTACGGTAAAAATGCAGTGATAGATGGTCCCATGAAAAAAGCCATTCTGTAATTGGTTACAAGCAAGGTAAACCTTATAACAATGAACTAACAGACTCTAATGAAGATATGGTTAAAAAAATGAGTAAAGTAGAAAAGAGAAAGAGAAACTAAAACCCTTCCTTCAATGTAGGTACATTTGGAAAGTAAAAGTAGATAAAAAAAAGTGCAGAGAAGAACTGAGATCCTAGACACTACCCTTAGTAATGGTCATAGCTTCTTCCTTCTAGGTAGCTACTAGTCCTTTTAGTTATATAAATATGGGGTAGGACAGGTTCGATGTAATATGCTTTCCTTTATAGTTAGCGCACTTGAAAATTCTATCATCACAAAGTCCTCCTTGTCATTACACTCAATTTAGAGTAAGTACAAACTACATATATAGCAGTATTCTCACTAAGCGCTATCAGAGTAACCCTTCATATAGCTATTAAGGTTATATATTAGACTGCTATTAAGGTTATCAGTTGCATTTAATTATATAGACCCACTAGTAATTAGGGAACCATGTTAAGTCATGTAAACGTTATACTACAAATTGCATAACTGACTGGGAAATCTTGGTATTAAGGAGTGGCATAAGTGGAATTTCAATATATGACATTATATATTACTATATAATAATACTTGGACAACTATACTACTAGACTATCCTTACCCCTATAAAGAGTAGCTTAAATATATTCTATAGCTAATTTATATTTTACATCCTATACCCCTAGTAGGTATTTTCCATCACTCGATTAAGAGCATTTTTTTTTATAGAAAAATATAACTAGAAAGTACAGGACAAACAAAAGAAAGTGTATCCTATACCTTCCTACATTTCCCTAAGAATGAAGGAAATCCTCTACTATCTCTATCTATTCCCTTTCCTAGGTAAACATTATTGACTTCCATTGGCTACATGTATTAGTTAAGTTATGTTAGTTACCTAAGCGACTATTGGTTCTTATGTAAGTAGTTTTTACAGTTATTTCAGACTTATAAAGCTATTTACTATACATTTAGCCAGGTTAATTGATCTAAGTCTTCAGATAACCATTCATGATTATTGAAAGTATTAGCATAATTTTTCCCTCTAACCTACATTCTAGGTAGCCTATACACCACTCATAGGACCTCTAAGAACACAGAGTTGAGGTGCTTAGCAAATGAATGTATATACCTAATACTCCTATATATGTGACTATGTCTCTATTCTTAATTGAATGTAAATGACCTGTCTTTCTAATAGTGACCAAAGGAGTCAAAGTAGTTGGCTACTCTACATGTATTCTTTGGAGGAGTTTCCATGTCATCTTTTACTTTAAGTTATATCTCTACTTTTTGTTAAGTGTAAATACTATACTAGAGGATCAGAAATATGTGAAATAAGTTAATAGGGAAAGAAATATATGGCTACTCTATATGTAGGGGTAAGGATAGTCTAGTAGTATAGCTGTCCTAGTATTGTAGTAAGGTAATACACAATGTTATAGGTTCAAATCCTACTTGTGTTATACCTCAATACTACAATTTCCTAGTAAGTTATAGGTTTTATAGTGTAAGCAAGTTTTCTCTGATGATGTATAGTTCCCTAATTGTTGGTTAAGTTTATGTAGGTAAATGTAACTAATAATCATAATAGGTACATGAAATTTACCCTGATACCACTTAGCAGATAAAAGTTATAACCTAATGCTCATATATATATCACTATATCTCTATTCTTGATTAAATGTAAATGCCCTCTCTATACAATAGTGACTGAAGGAGTCTAATATAATAGCCACTCTGTATGTAGTTAATTTGCAATATTATAGGTTAAAATCCTACTCATGTTATACTTTAATACTATAATTTCCTGGTCAGTCATAGGTTTTGTAAAGTAAGCAATTTTTCCTTGAATATACATGTTTTTTTTTTTTGCTATAATTAGTGGTTGAGTATATGTAAGTGAATGTAAGTGATAATCACAATGGCTGTATAAAGTTTACCCTAACAGTGCTTAGTAAATTAAGGAAAATACCTAATACTCATACTTATGTGAATATATCTCTATTCTAAATTTAATGTAAATGCCTTATCCATATAATAGTGACTAAAGGAGTCCAAGTAGTTATCCACTCTGTATTTACCTATATAAAGGTTACCCTGATATTACTTATTAGATGAAGGTACATCCTAATACTCCTTATATATGACTATATGTATATGCTTAATTGAATGTAAATGCCTTGTCCATATAATAGTGATAGATAGAAAACAAATTCTGGCTATTCTGTATATAGTTATAAGGATGGTCTAGTAGTATAGCTATCCTGGTGTTATTGTATGGTAATATATAATATCATATATTCAAATCCCACTTATACTACACCTTAATACTACAATTTCCTAGTTGATTATAGGTTTTATATCAGAAGCAAGTTTTCCCTGACTGTATATAGTTCCATAATTACTGGTTAGATCTATATAAGTAAATACAACTAATGCTCATAATGCCTATATAAACATTACCTTAATAGTGCTTAGTAGATAAATGTACAACCTGATACTCATATGTATACAACTATATTTCTATTCCTAATTGAATGTAAATATCTTGTCTATATAATAGTGACTAATGGAAAACAAATTCTTGCTAATATGTATGTAAAGTATTGAGATCATAGAAAATGACCCCTACTACCTAATGTAATAAATGCTTTAAGTTTAGGTACCCTACCCTAGCCTATAAAGAAGAAAATCTCAACTGTAATATTTATGGAAACTACTAGGTAGGAATCCTCTTCCCAAACCATTCAACTAAAGAATTGAAGTGCTCCTGACTAGACTATATCTTCACTAAACTATGTAAACACTTTGGACTATACTGTACTAACTGTAACCAAGAGTATAAAGCTATAACCAAAACCTGCCCTAAGTGGTTTATGCTCCAGGACACATTTAACTGAAAATTGGAAGATAGAAGAAAAGAGTGGATCTAAATAGTTAGCAATGAAATTGAAATAAATAAGGACCTATAAGTTGGTAGAAAACTATGAAGAGAAAATCTAGTATATATCTGGTCTACATATAATCTTTAAAATCCTCTATTACAACTGCAACAGTTAACAAGTGAACTTCTAATCCTTAATATACACAGTAATTAAAAACAAAAGCAATATATTAGTAGTATAAGACACCCCAAGTGTTATAGATGACTATACTAAGTGCTCTACCTAGGTACTATGAGATGTGTGGAACTTGTTTTAGGTCAACTAGAAGGTATATGAGAACCTATGATCATCTCTTGAGCCATGGAACCATATGATGAGTGTTGTTGCCACTGAGCCCTGAGTAAGTGAGGTGAGGTATTGACAATATAACATGTATGAGATTGGATGTACACGGTCGATAACAAGGCTTGTCACCTTGATCTCATCATGATATGCTGATCAGTCACATCATTGGAGGACAGGACTTGAAGAGTTTCTTCTCTAAAGGTCATGAATGATAATGCTAAACAATTTTCTAATTCTCTAATTATAAAACTGATCTCCTTCTAGGGAGTCGAGAAGAAATATGGGAAACTTAATGGAAGGTTCAATGGGGTTCATTTCATTTGTAAAATTTTCTCTATAGCTACTCAGTTAGAAATGGGTATTTAAGAGGGAGCAGATGAACGATGTGTTTTGTTTCTTCTTCTTCTCTCTCTAACCATTATCTTAAGTTAGGTACTATCTTTGAGCCTAAAGAATATATTTTACTTCTATTCGATAAATTCTCTATCATCTCTTGACTCCTCGATGAAGGTAGAAAACATGAGCTATTATAACTTGCAGGTTGAGATATAGGAGTTCACTCAGTAAGACCTCTTGCAAAACTTCTTGAGCCTATACCTGTGTCTATATCCTCTATGATTCTTCCATTACACTAAGTTTCAATAATAGCCCCCCTAATATTCAAAGGATACTATTGATTCTACCCCAGCCACTAAGTTATAAGTAATATTACAATGTACATAGTATTAAACACCAACCTAAAACCCTTCCTCATCTGAAACCAAAAAGTAAACTATTAAGTAATAAAGGTCTACACTAACAAATAGGACTACTTTAACATAACCAATATCTATAACCCCCTAAGAGAGTCCCTAAAAATTGAAGAATAGAATAAAGCCTTTACTATAAATAAGAATATTATATTAGGAGATTTCAACCTCTACTATCTATGGTCAGATAAGGCTAGCAAATATGAGACCACATAACAGAAAAGCTACTAGAGAGCATATACTATTGAAGATACTACCTATTAAATAAATAAAACCTACCTACAAGAAGTAACCCTAATAATAAAGGAAGGGAGACTATAATTGATTTCACCTTCCTCTCACCCATAGATATGGAATAGAATATAGACTGATAGATTACCCTAAATAGGGTATAAATGATAAGTGAATACAAAGTTATAGCTATCATACTATCACTATCACCTCCTTTAACTTCAAGAAAGCTGACTAGCAAAAAGTAAGGGAGAATATAAAAGAATGGAATCCCTAGACCTATAACCCCACAGACATAGATAAATATCTTAAAAATAATAAAATGACTTGATAAATATGATAATAAAGAACAAAGAACTATGTAGGAAAACTATCACTACATAGTCTATAGCATAGTGCAATGATAACCTTAGGAAAGTCAAAAATTAATTATATAAGGTAAGAAAGATATTAAAGTAAGACATAAGCAAAGGAGACCATTACAAGGCTAGAAAGAGTTTAGAAAACTAGACCATGAAACTAAAAAAGAGTACTAGAAGCAGTTCCTAGCTAAAATCAACTGAAAGGACCTCTGGAGAGCTCTCAGGTATACAAAACTAGCTGGAGAATACTACCTCCTGTAAATTAACAGAGTTAAAGACCAAAATGAAATAGCATAAGCCCTAATCTAGCACTACTTTCCCTCATAAGAAGATGAGCTCCTACTGCCTGCTATAAGCCCTGATAAACTAATAGATAAAAAGATTATAGCAGAAAAGGTCATATATCTACTAAAGAATACCCTCCATACGACTGCCTTAGCACTAGATGGAATAAGCTACATACTGTAGAACCAACTACCTGCTGACTCCCTATATATCCTCCTACCACCGATCTCTCCTCTCTAGAATATAGATATTATTTTAGGATATTCAAAGCTACTATAGGAATAACTATCCTGAAACATAAAAAGAAGAGCTATGAAGGCCTAGGGTTATATAGGTGCATCTTACTAGTCAAAACATAAGGCAAAATCCTAGAGAAAAAAATTGCTACTACACTATCCCAACACACTGTGGATGAAAGAATGGTTATGCTAAATTAGTATAGAGTACTCCCTAGGTAGTCAGGCATAGATGCAGTAAAGTCCCTAAAACATAACATAAGGATCAAATAGAACAAAAGCAAAAAAGTGACCCTACTGTTTTTCAATATAGAAAAGGGCTTCAACAGGGTCAACAAAAGAAATCTCAGGGAAATTGTATAAGAATGAAATACCCCAGAGTACATACAATGGTGGATAAAGTCCTTCCTCAGCAAAAGAGAGTTTGCCTTTAGCAACAAAGGAACAGCCTTAAAATATTTCAACATAAACCCTGGATTCCAACAGGGCTCCCCTATCTCCTCTCTATTTTTCAATATCTATGTTGCAGAATTGACAAGAGACAGCAGGGCAAATTTCAAAATATATATGTAGGTAGACAATATATACATCCTATGTTCCTTAGAAAGTCACACAAGAAAATTCAAGATGTTGGAAGAATTCTTCATGGAAAAGCTAGAGCCCAACCTTGTTGGACTCAAACTATCACTCTCAAAGGGAAAAACAGAACTTCGATTATTTTTCCAAAAAAAAAAAATGCTCAAACTCACCCTACCCGAAAAAAAAAAAACATCCAACGCCTATAGACTGTGCGAAACTGAAGCTCTCCACTATTCATAGACCTCATGCACCACTTCTAGCCACCGATGACTTCCCAAATAACCTCGACGATGACGAAGTTTCCTCTGATTTTTACTCAGATACCTTCGGTTCCCTCGCGGATAACCATAACTCTAAATTTCGTGTTGGGCACAATTGGATAGAGCATTTTTGGGAAGCTGGAAAACGGTTTACCAGTGACAATTGCAATTATACAACTGAGGGATTAAAGTGTGAGATTCCACAGGCTTTATCTTCTATTTCCCTTGATACTTATTTTTTCTTTTGTAATCCGTGCATAAGGCGGACGGATTTGTGTCGCAAGGGATTCAATACGGCACGAATCATTATGCAAAGGTCACAAAATGGAATGCTGGACACATGAGGATTCATGAGCAAACTGAGGATATGTAACAAGTTTATGTATTTTTGAGGGATGATTATTTATTTTTCTTTTTCTTTCTCTCGTTTATGTTTTCGTAAGCTGTATGTATGCCCCTTATTAGATATTTCCACTCCAAAGTATGCATCTCGGCATTGGCTTGCCGCTAACTAATCGCCAAAATGAAATGCACAAGAGGGTCGGTCTCCGATGTCTAGAACCGTACTCTTTTAGTAAGTTGCAACAAATCTTCAACAATATTCATTTAGCACTAAAATATTTTATACATAAATGGGTTAACATAGTTGAAGTGCACTCGGATCATGCATATGAGGTCGGTTAAAGGTTAAGACAAAGATCGCTGAGCAGCGCAGCCACCAAATGTACTACATAGTACTTGTATAAAAAAAAATACATAATTACAGTCTCCAACGCATTGGCAATTACTCCTACATTAGCCCCTTATGGTTAGTTAAAAGTTATTTTTGGGCTTCTCCGACTACCACTTGTGGTCCGAGTTCCCTCAAGTACGTTAGTACAGGAACATGAATGGATGTCTTGGCTCCATCGTGTCCTTGTGGGTGGATGTAAACGATTTCCCAACCAGTCGGCCATTCTATGA
>JABYPW010000443.1:0-25982 GCA_016880775.1 Phymatotrichopsis omnivora | reverse complement strand
ACCCTAAAGGGGTCATATAAAATAACCTCCTTATATAGCTAGTCTAAGCTATAAAGGAGGTAAAAAGATAGCTAACTTAAGGTCAGTATTGTAAAGGCCTATACAAAGATAAAATACAGGTTTATTCCTAAATCCTCCTCACTTACATGTAATAAACTAGAGAAGAAATAGGGTAGAAAGGAAAGAGCAACTAGGGAGGAAAAACAACAAATAAAGAAATACAACCTGTGGAAAACCTAGCAATCTAGTATATAAAACTAGTAAAAACTTAAGTAAGAACAAAAGAAAAACTCCTAGGAACCTCTTTCCCATCTCTAGTGAGGTAAACCTTATAACTAGAAGAGATGAAGGTAAAAGTAATAATCACTAACTAAAGAAAAAAAAAAAGAGAAAAAGATAAAGGAGAAAGCTCATCATAAAGCTAAACTCACTAAACACTTATACTAAGGGAATAAATAAAGCAGAGAAGAGATGAAAAGATAAGGGGCTATAAGTTTCCATTCCTTCTTCTATCGCAGTATACAGGTCCTCCACTCACTTACTATTATCAGGTAAGGCTTTAAGGTAAACAGGGTAGAGTAGGTCAGTGGCAGGGTATATAGCATCACAATTAGTATATTTGAGTATTGTATAGTCATATTATTATCCTCAGTGTTTATACTCTATGTTGCTATAGTAGTGTTTAAAAATGGTATAGGCTCTAGTACAGAGGCAGCATAAGGGGTAAAATGTACACTTCAGTTGATGATGACTGAAGCAGTAGCAGCAGGAGCACTGGGTAGCCTTTAAGAAGGTAATGTAGGGGTTGGTACTTTGAGTTTTGCTGAGGATAGAGAGGCCTTGTAAGATATAGTAATGATTGTTATTTATAATAACTATGATGATAATAGAAGAGGTAGGTTTACCAACTATCTTGTCCTTCAATGCTAGCTAGCAGGGAATTTGTGTAAGTAGAATACTATGGTTATACATCTTGATCTCCTTGTAGATAAGCAACATATATTCAAACTCAGAGGTGTTAAGGATAGGGGTTGGCACATTGTACACTATGTACTTCTTATAAAGGAAGTTCCAGTAGAGGCCAGTTGTCATAGGAAAGAACTTGCAGATGTCTTCTTCAATAGTAGGCTTATAAGCAAGGCCTTATTATGTAGTGGTATTTTTTATTATAGAGAGGAAGATATTTTAAGTTCTAGCCTTATAGATAGAATAGATATAGTATATAGAGGGGGCTTTCTTCTCTACTAAGGCAGAGTTAATAGCATCCTTAACAGTAATTAGGTTAAACTTAGGGATTTCTCCCTTAAGATTGATGATGATTTTTCTCTCCTCCTAGGTTAGGTATTTAGGGGGAGGAGGGTTAACAGTCAGTTGTTAAGGTATAGCTAAGGCTTTACCTTTACCTTTCTTTACCACCTGAGCCTAGGTGTTATCAGTGGTAGAATGCACTACTTCTAGTATAGCAGGAGTAGGGGAGGTAAGGGAAGAGGAAATTTTCTTCACTGCCTTAACAGTTTTATATGTTTCCAACCATAGCTTTTTGATGAAATTAGAAAGGGTGAGGTTAATTTTAGTAGGGCTTGCTTTGGCTAAGACTATAGCAGTGGCATTATAGGTAGTAATAGCCTTAAGTTCATTGAAGTAGGCTTCAAGCGACTATTAGCCATTGGTAATAGTGGTAATAGCCTCCTGAATCTTATTCACAGAGGTAATAAGAGTTGGCAGCATAGAGGAGAAAAACTCTAGTTAGGCTATAGAGAGGTAGATCTGAAGTACTCTATTATCTCCTGTAGTTAGGAACTAGTTTCTACTCTAATTATCAATGATAGTATTAGTGGTATCAGAGCTAGAAAAGCTTCTAATGTTGTTATAAATGGAGGCTACTTGCTACCTTATTTTAGGTGTAAAGGTAGAGGGAGGGGTGTTAGGGGGGCAAATATTCTCATATTCTATAATATATTCACATTAGTTGATAATGCATAATTATAATACTAATAGCTAAGAACTAATAATATAGGGGGTAGTTTAAAGGTGTTAAGAAGTATGCATAGAATCAGGATGTAATTGGCTTCCTATTTTAATCACTTGTAATGTAGATAGGGTATTTATACTCGATGAGGAGCAAGGACATAGTTGTATATTGTAGGAGCATCAGTTATGTAACTTCATTTGCTAAGTGCTATCAGGGTAACCTTTATAAAGCCATTGTAATCATCAGTTACATTTGCTTACATGGACTCAACCCAGTAATTAGGGAACCATGTATGGTTAGGGAAAACTCACTTACACTACAAAATCTGCAACTGACTAGGAAATTGTGCTATTTTAGGTATAGTACAAGTGGGATTTGGACCTATGACATTGTACATTACTATACAACGACACCAGGACAGCTATACCACTAGACTATCCTTACCCCCTACATAGAATCAGGAGGCTAGAGGGGGAGGGAGGGGGGGGCAATTCATTTTATTTTATCTTTACAACCCTGAAGGGGTCATATAAAAGAACCTCCTTATACAGCTACTCTGAGCTATAAAGGAGGTAAAAAGATAGCTAACTTAAGGTCAGTAGTGCAGTCTATGGTAAAGATAAAATACACAGTTAATTCCTAAATCCTCCTTGCTTATATGCAATAAACTAAAGAAGAAGTAGGGTAGGAAGTAGGGAGCAGCAGGGAGAGAAAAACACTAAAAGAAAGAAATATGTCAGTGCAAAACCCAGCAACCCAGCATGTAAAACCTGTAGAAAAACTTAAGTGAGAAAATATGAGAAGAGCCTAGGGAACCTCTTTCCCATCTCTAGTAAGGTGAACCTTACAACAACTGGAAGGGATCAAGGTACTAGCAACTAAGACTAACTAAAGAAAAGGGAAAGAGAATACACCAAGGAGAAAATGCAAGCTAAACTCATAAAACTCTTACACTAAGGGAACAACTAAAGTAAGAAAGAGATAAAATAACGAGGGGCCCTAAGTGTATATTCCCTCTTCCATTATAGTATATAGATTCTACACTCTCTTTTTATTATCAGCCAAGGCTTTCAAGTATACAGGATAAAGTAGGTCATTGGTAGGGTAGGTAGTATCACAGTTACCATATATAAGTACTATATAGTCACAAGGTCAGCCTTTGTATTTACATTCTGTATTACTACAGAGGTGTTCAAAGATGGTATAGGGTCTGGCACAGAGGTAGCCATGGGGGAAGAAAGTGCACTTCAGCTGGTGATGGCTAAATCAATAATATTAAGAGGATTGAGTAGCTTTGGAGAAGGCAATATATAGATTAGTCTAGCGGTTCTTGTTGAGGATGGTTAGACCTTGTAAAATTCAGTAGTAGTTGTTGTTCACCATAACTATAATGATAACTGAAGAAGTAGATTTGCTGACTAGCTTGTCTTTATAAGCAAGCTAGCAGGGGGTTTAGGAGAGGATAACTATGTATTTGGATATCTTAATCTCCTTTTAGATAAGCGACATATATTCATATTTAGAGGTGTTAAGGATGGGGGTTTGTACATTATGTACAATATCAGGCTTCTCTGAGTTCATGTATCTCTTTCTTGAAAACAGTACATTCTCACCTCTATTGCTTTCAAAAACTGTCATGATAATTCTTCTTCTTTGGAGCCTGGATAAGGTTTGGTACACTGTACACAAAGAAGATTAACTTATCAAGATGTCAGGCTCCTCCACCCCTTCTTCCTCCTTCAACCCGGCCCCCCAATCCTGCCCCCCCCCTTTGCCATTTGATCAAAGAGCAACCAAGCTCGCACAAATCCTGAGCCACGCTTCAGGACACGGAATCGTCGACTCGCTCCTCAGAAAATAGGAAGCACTCCTCATTGGGGAGTCAAAACTGCAAGTATACCGTGAGGCACTTTTTCTGGAATTCTTAATGGAAACTCTACCAAAGATAACCCAAACCTTGGGGGCTTTGGTAGACCAGTTAAATGCCCAAGGTAAAGCCATCGCCAACCTCCTCAAAGGTCATAATGCACAATGCGATCACATCACCGCACTCGATGACAACATAAGCGAGATCTGGCAGACACTTCACTCTGAAACTACCAACAATGCTCTTGAGGAATCCCTCAAGAAAATCGAAAAAGCAACCAAAGAAACCTCAAAAAGGTCAAAAAGATTGCAAAACCAAATGTCGCCCCCACTGTGGCAGCTGCAAGCACAACAACACCCCCGCAACTACCACCCAAGGCAACTTGGGCGCAGGTAGTATCGAAACGAACCAAGAAGGCTGCAGCCCCAGTACCCCCCCTTCCCGCAAGTGCTAGCAACTGACGCTATCCCACTAAGCGCGACTGTGAAATTATTATTACAACTGCTTCCGAGATCAGCACCTTTGACCCAGTATGTTACAGCCACGGTACCAAGGCCCACGCGCGATGATGAGTCAAAGAGTTAGTTGAGCAACTTCCTGTGAGTACACCCCTGAGCCACGCGAAAGGACCACGTGACGAAGGGCTCTGCCTCAGGATGAGTCATATGTGGCGCCTCTGATGAAGATGAGTCAGGGTCTGACTCACCCATCATCCTCTCTCAAGCGTACCTCACATGATCGGATGAACTTGAGTAACTCCCGCGGATTAGTCACCTGCGGTTGGTATGACTCAAGCTGATCGAGCCAGTAATCGTGTGATGACGATCTTACCCGAGATCGGCGATCCGAGCTCAGACCATAACGCTGATCATTTCCGTTACGACTCCTAGGAATGTTACGATCGCGTCAGATGATAATAGAATGAGTCATGGGATTTCTAAGGGTTTCTTTCGGGTTCTATTTCTTATGTAATCTCCTTTGTCATAGTTGACTCATTTCTCTTGGATGGAAAGTATTTAAGGACGGGTTGTTGGTCACCTCTTGTTCTCTTCGAGCAAACCCAACAGCAGTGTGCTACCGCTGCTTCAAAATCGGACACTTCAGCGCCATGTGCAAAGAAGAGAAAGAAGGCTGCAACTTCTGTGGAAACATGCACCCGGCCTTCCCACACCACAACACCAAGAACCACATATGCCCACAATGCGAATTCAAAGGACCATGCGAACACAACAAGCTCATCTGCACAAACTGCAAGGGCGAACACAGAGCCACCGACCCAGCATGCCCAGACGTAAAAGCACTAAAGGACCAATACGCCAGGGAATTGGAAGGGAAAAGAGCAGCGTGGATGGATCAGATCAATATGGAAGCCGAAATACACACAGAATTATAGATGGCTAACAAAGATGAGAAGATACAGTGGGGATTAGACCCACATCCAGTCTTTAAAATTTTACAGCACAACTGCAACAAATCCCAAAGCAACTTTCAATCGCTCATGAACACCGCCATAGAAAACAAGGCAAACGTGGTCGCCGTCCAGGAACCACCCACCTTCAGCAACGTCCCCCTAGCGCACAACAGCTTCTACAGATTTTACCCCAGCAGCACAACAAGATCAAGGGTAGCCCTCTACGTCAACAAAACCTCCCCCATAAACCCCTTCCCAATCAGAAACAAAGCAGGAGACGAACAAGTAGTCAGGCTTTTCGTCAACAAGCACAACTACCTAGACATAACCAACATCTACCTCCCCCCAGCAACAAAAAAAGAAGACCAAAACTGGGACCAAATCTTCACCAACAATAAAAACCTGGTCCTAGGAGATTTCAACCTCCACCATCCTTGGTGGGGAGCAACAGAAAAACACGAAACCGAAAGAGCAGAGCCCATGGTGGAAAAAGCCACAAACGAAGGATACTACCTGCTCAACGAACCAGAACAACCAATGAGGCTCGGAAACCAAAAACTAAACCAAAGGGACACCACAATCGACCTGGCACTACTATCCCCAATGGCCACAGAATGGAACGCAGACTGGCAAATCTGCACAGACGACCACCAAACCGGCAGCGACCATGAGGTAATAGCAATCACCCTCTCAAAACCAAACGGCGTACAACACAAAAAAGTCACACTCGACTACGCAAAGGCAGACTGGGAAAAAGTGAAAGAAAACCTCGAGAATTGGCAACCAACACGGTTCGACCCCAACAACCCGGATGCCTGGCTAGAAAACAACAAAAACCACCTAATCGAGTGCATGAAGAAAAACAAAGCGCTACCAATGAGAACCCTCACTAGCAAATCCAAAGCCTGGTGGAACAAAGACCTAGACACCGCCAAGGGAAAAATGACCAGAGCCAGATACGAAGCAAAAAAGAACCGAAACTCAGAAAAAGCCCAAGAAAACTACCTGGCCAGGAAAAAGGAATTCAGAAAACTGGTCCACAGCACCAAGAAAGAACACTGGAACAACTTCCTGCGAGACGCAAACCTCAAAGACCTCTGGACAGCGCTGAGGTACACCAGGCCGGCCAGAGACTACCCCCTCCCACCAATCAACGGCGCAGAAACACCAGACCAAAAAGCCCAAGCCCTCATAGACCACTACTTCCCGGAAGAAGCAGAAGAACCCTTGCTCCCCCCCCTTCAGAACCCAGAGAACACCGAAGACATCTCACCAGAAGAGGTCAAATACGCCCTAAGGAACACCTCCAACACCACAGCACCAGGCCCGGACGAGATCCAGTACGCCCTATGGAAGAACCTCCAAGAAATAGACGGCACGATCCTCCCGAAGCTCCTAGATCCGCTCATGAAACACGGGGTCCACCCAACAGCATTCAAAAGGACCCTAGGAATAGCAATACCAAAGCCCAAAAAACCCAGCTACTCAGACCCCAACGCCTACCGGTGCATCTTTCTCATAGACACCCTAGCAAAAATCCTGGAAAAAATAATAGCAATAAGGCTATCCCAACATGCAATCGACCACCAGATGATCACAGCAAACCAATACGGAGCCCTGCCAGGACGATCAACGATAGATGCAGTAAACGCCCTGAAACACGACATACGAGACGCCAAAAACAGAGGAAAAAAGGTCACACTCCTTTTCATGGACATCGAAAAAGGATTCGACCGGGTCAACATCACGGAACTGCTAAAAATTCTAAAAGAAGGCGGCACCCCCAAATACATCCAGCACTGGGTCGCATCCTTTCTCGCAAACAGACAGCTCGCCTTCCTGGACAGAGGAACCAAGTCGGCGTTCAGATCGATAAAGACAGGAGTCCCCCAAGGATCCCCAATCTCCCCCCTCCTCTTCAACATATACGTGGCACAACTGACAAAAGACAGCGGGGCGTTAAAACTATATATGTATGTAGACGACCTGTGTATCATGGCAGAAGGAGAGAGCTACGAGGAAAACATCGCCAGAATGCAAGAGCACTGCAGAGGAGAACTGCAGAAAACATTGACAAAACTAAAGCTATCACTATCGGAAGGGAAGACAGAGCTACAACACGTCAGCCCGGGCCAACAAGATGACAAGCCAACCATCGAAATCCAAGGAAAGATCTTCAAACACCAAGAAAAGGTCAAATACCTGGGCATCATACTGGACCAAAAAGAAAGCGTCCTAGCGCACTGCCAATACAGGACCCAAAGCGCGCAAGCCGCAACAGCCAGAATCTCACGTCTGTCCTCGGGAGGAAAAGGCCTAAACCCCGCCATGGCATTGAAGCTAGTCAGAGCAGTAGTGCTCCCTTCACTGCTATACGGAACGGACACCTTCCACCCGTACAACATAACGGAAAAAACCTACAAAACAATAGACAGCGCAATAGCGGCGGCAGCCAAATGGGCATGCGGAATGTTCAGGAACACGAGCAACCACAAGGCCCTAGTAGAAGCAAATCTGCCTCCAGCCCACCTCCAGATCGAAAGATACCAAACCAACTACGGAGCGAGGCTGCTCACGATCGGACCCGAACACCCCAACTACACAAGACTGCCTCCCATGCCAGGAAGAAATAAAGAAAGGACGAAATCTCCAAAAGCCCCCTCCTGGAAAGCAGAGCCCGAGGGACAGCACTCCAGGAAAAGAATGCTACAACTGGACGCGATGATCCACACAGTTAGAGAAGACCTGGGAACGAACACCCTCTCGCTCCACCACCTCCCACCCCCGTCCAGACCATGGCCCATCGACCCGAAAGGAAGACCCAGATTGGACCCGTTCCCGGAATCCAAGGAAACAGCGATAAAAGAGCACCCGAAAGTGCACCCCCCAGAACAGCTCACGTTGTACACGGACGCCTCGCAAATAGGGAAAAACAACCAAGTCGGAAACGCAGTGGTAGCGTACCTAAACGGGAAACAAATAAACGGAAAAACGAAAACACTAGGTAGCGGAGTGCACGTCTTCGACGGAGAACTGGATGCCATCCTAGAAGCACTCGACCTAGCCCTCAAGCTCAAGCCCAAGCACACCTTCGCCTCGGTCAAAGTGTATACAGACAACCAAGCAGCGCTCACAGCGGCCACCAACCCCTACCCAAGCCCCACACAGTACATCGCAGAAAAGATCTTCGGAATCAACCGCCAACTGTCAGATCAAGGAATCGAGACTAGCCTTGCATGGGTGCCGGCTCACAAAGGAATCCACGGAAACGAACGAGCGGACCAACTTGCGAAAAGCCAGTCGAAGAAACCCGAAGCCAAAAAACGAAGAACCATCACCGTGAGCTCCATCAAGACCAAGACCAAGGAAAGACTAAGGAAGTCGTTTGAAGAATACGCGGGAAGGCCAGTTCTGAAAAACGACCCGTACAGCACCCTGGACAAGTACATAGCCTCAAGAGCATACCAGTTCCGAACGGGCCACGCCTACGTCCCCAACCTCCTCCACTTCCAAAGAGAACAGAACATATGCGTCTGCGGGGAAGCCCAGTCCATAGAACACTACCTCATCAAATGCCGCTCCCCCACGCCTTGGAGATCCCTCATCCGGAAAAACACAGTCGAAAACCTGCTATACAAAAATGCCGACCTCTGGACCAAGCTCGTCGAAAAAGGCCTAGGAAAACCGCCCGACCCCCCGCCGGAACCCCCGATGGTAGTGATAGCTGTAAGAGAAGGAGCTAGCGAGGTCGAAGAGTAATAAGCGAAGAGCTAGGAACTTAGAGTAGAAGCTGCCGAGGGGAACTTTGCGTCGGTTTTTTCTTTTCCTTTCTCTTTCTCCTTTTTTCTTTTTCTTTCTTTTCCTTTTTTCTTTTTTCCGTGCGTTCTATATCTTTTCGCGGTACGAGTAGGCGGAGGATCATCCTGTTTTCACCGGTTATGTTCTTGCTTTTAATTAAGTGTAAACGCCCCGCTGGAGGAAATGGGATGTAAAATAACAATAATGGGAAAAACATATAAGGTCACCTCTTGTTCTGTTCTTTCCTTCTCTCTTCAGTCTAGAGACTAGCTACGAGTCTTAAGAATATATTCGTTCTTACACAACGCTTTTATCTTCTCTTCTCCTTACGATGTAGGAAAGTGTATTTGTGGATCCAGACGTAGAACACGTTGAGATATCTGAGTTTACTCAGTAATACGTTTCTGTGTTGAGCGGCACTTGCACTTTACCGAGCTATTCCCGTACCTGAGAACACCTGCCGTAACACAGTACAGCTCAGGGATGCAGTAAATGATACCATTATCGACGCAAAGGCCCCAGTAGCTCTCCGCATCTCCGCTGTTCATAAGAACAACCAACACTCCATCGTACTTACCACCATTGAAGATGTTACTGCCTTGGCAGTGCTTACTTACTGTAATAAAATCGAAGCGACCATCAAAGAAAGATTCCCCACAGCCTCCGTTCGCAAGAACCATAGGTGGAAGAAGTATTTGGTGCACAATATCCCACACTCGCACACTGATTCCTTGACAGAAGCTGATATGTTCCGGAGGGAAATCGAGCACTTCAACAAAGGAATTACTCTGGCATAAACCACGCGATGGCTGCTCTAAGGAAGTGATCGAACTGGCAAGTACGCATCCTCCTTGGTCATTACGGTCATCGACGATGATAACCAAAAATGCATCCTTCAAGGACTCACAATCCTTACCTACAAAAGAAGAGTCGAGAAGTACATCCCCTTTAACTCTAAGACTCGATGCACTAACTGCCAGGAGTTTGGCCACCACCAAGCTCGCTGCAGGAATCTCCCACGATGCAACATGTGCGCGGACGCACACCACACCTCGAAGCATACCTGCGGACATGACGAATGCAAGAAAGTCGGAAGACTCTGCAACGACACAGTCCTAAAGTGTGCAAACTGCAGTGGAAAATAGACCGCTTCGAATCCCTCGTCCCTGGCATTCATCCAAGCGAAGGCACTGGCTGCCACCGGGAAAGAGGAGGCCATTACCGTCACTATGGGTGGCGTTTAATTTCCGTTACTTTTCTTTGAGATTTTTTCCTTTAACTTAAAAGGTTCAGGCAGTTTGGGAGGATTTTTTCTTTTCTCTCCCTTTTCCACTTTGTTTCTTGTTCTTTCTCGTTTCTGTTCTTCGTAAGAGTCTGGTAGATAGTTGTTGTAAGGTTCGCCTCGCTAGGGATATCGGATGGGAAGGCTATTTCATGGGACCATTTATAGTGCTTTTTCTACTGTACTAACGCGATGTCGTCTCTTTTTTCCTTTGAACGCAGGGTTTCTTTTTCGTTTCTGTTGGGGGAGAATGGGTGATACACCATAGTCGAGGACTGCATGCGGATGACCTAGGTAGCTATAGAAGAAGTAGAGTATTTACCGAATAGAAATGAATAATCATCATCATCATTATGTACAATATAATTCTGGTGCAAGAAGTTATAGTGGAGGCCTCTAGTGGTAGGGAAGAACTTGCAAACAGCTTCTTCAATAGTAGGCTTGTATGTAAGTACTTACTAGGCAGTAGAGTTCTATATTATAGAGAGGAAAATGTTGCTACCTCTAGCCTTTCAGATAGAGTATATTCAGCATGCAGACAGTGCCTTTTTCTCTACTAGAGTAGAGTTGACAGAGTACCAGACAGTGATAGGGTTAAATTTAGAGACTTCTCCCTTGAGATTGATAAAAATTTATTGCTCCCTCTTAGTAGGATACTTGGGGGTAGGAGGGGTTATGGTAGTTAGTTGAGGTATAGCTGAAGCCTTGCCTTTACTCTTTTTCACTACCTAAGCCTAGGTGTTGTCAGTAGTGGGGGGTGCTAAAAGTGGTATACTAGGAGTAGGGGAGGTGATGGAGGAAAAATTCTTCTTCACTGCCTTAGTAGTATTTAAGGTTTCTAACTATAGTTTCTTGATATAATTAGATAGGGCTAGGTTAATCTCTATAGGGCCTGCTTTATCTGAGGCCATAGCAGTGGTATTACAGGTAGTGCATAGGATTATAAGGTATATAATTCCTTAAATACTTTTTTTTTTTTTTTTTTTGAATCATATTGCATTGTTTCTAGGTAGAAGTTCTATATGTATCCTACTAGGGATATAGTATAATAAAATCTATATCTACCCTAATATGTAAGCATGATCCCTAAGGAAGAAGAAAAAGTAGTATGAAAGTACAAGGTAGTGAAAGAGTGTTGAAAGCTAAGTAAAGGAGCTGAAAAAAGATAGAAAAAATAAAAGATAACTATTATATATAAGAAGAGGGAATAAGCTTAACACAAACTGAGAAAAGCAAAGAAGAGTAAAGGGACCCTATTATTTTAACCTGAGGAGGTGAATATTACAATATTTAGAAAAAGAAATAGGGAAAAGCAAAAGCACTAAGTATTCTTTAAAAGGGAAGAGCAGATTATACTAATAAACTACAATAACTAATAACTAATATTCTCTAGTAAAATAGAAGGTATAGGAAAGGGGAGGGGGAAGGAGATTTAGGATTCCATTTCCTCCTTATATTTAGAAGAGTCCCTAGGCTTATCATCTTCAGTTACAGTGGTGATATAAGTATGGCAGTATAGGTCATTAGCAGCATATGTACCTTTACAGTTAATGTATTTGAGGATAGTGTACTTGTATTATCACCTTTTAATTTTACAGTTAGCATTACTGCAAGTGTGTTTAGTAAGAAGATATTTCCCAGTATAGTACCAGTAGATAAGTTATTAAGTACACTACAGTTAGTAATATCTATATTAGTTATAATAGGTAGAGTGGGTAGTGTTTTAAAAGGTAATATATAGTTTATTCTTGCAGTTCTTATTTAGCATCATGAGACCCTTAGAAATTCTAAATTAGTTATTGTTAATAATAGTAGTAACTAAAATAGATAAGGCTTTCTTACTAGTAACCTTCTCCTTATATGCAAGCTACTAGAAAGTTTAGGGGAGAAGGACTCTATAGTTAAATGTCTTAATCTCCCTACAGATCTTAGACATGTATTTGAAGTCAGAAATAGTAGAGGCTTATGTTAGTATATTATATACAATATACTTATTATAAAGGAAATTATAGTATAGGCTAGTAATGTTAGGGAAGAACTTCCTAGCTACTTCCTTAATGGTTACTTTATAGGTGAGAACTTGTTACACAATTATGTTTTCTATGATAGAAAGGCAGACATTGTAGGGGCTAGCCTTAATTTCCTCTAATACTAGGGGGGGGGGGGTAATTCATTTTTATTCTTATGGTCATGTAAGTGACCATCTGAAAGAACATCCTTGTACAGCTATGTAAAGCTATGGAGTAATAAGAAAACATCTCCTCTATAAAGAAAAGTAGTGCAAAAACAAAATTAACATAAGTGGAAAAGAGTCCACAAAGTCAAATCCAAATCACTATAAGATAGGGCAATATCCTCCTGAAGAAAATCCAACACATCAGAAAAACTATCAGAGGGACTTAGAAAAGTATAAGGGGGGGTAGCTGATCTATCAACTGGAGCTACCTCTGTAAAAGGTTTCCATTCTAAAAAGAATCTAAATAGCCTATACAAAGAGCACATGCTAGGTAGAGAAGGGGAAGGGCTATATGATAGTGGTCTACTTGGCACAGAATGAATAGGTATGGCCACTTAGTATTCATAAGTATAGGTCCTTATTGGTATCCCAGTTCTTGTTTTTGATATGTAGGTTGCTATCTATTTTGTTTCCTTTTCTGATCAAAATATAGCCTCCAAGTTATAGGGTTATAGAATGTACTTCTCCTTCCTCTAATACTATACTATATCATTAATATAGAATGAGAGTTATCATATCCATTGACTAAGTTAATTATCAGTATTTAATATATATTGCTTTATCTTAACCTCTAAATATACTCCTCACTACCTATACTTTATCAATCCTAAGTACTAGTTTTCTTGAAGTTTACAATATAAAGATATACCTTAGTATCATAGTTACCAGGTAGGGTGAGGAAACGAGGGCCCAGTTAACACATTACTGGTAACTCTTTCCCATTGCTATAGATTTAATATCTGAGTAGTAGTAAGGGTAGCAAAGGGCTAATGAGCATGATGGTAGTGAGAACTCTTAAAACTAGCTCCTAAGAGGTCTGCTTATGTACTTTCAAACTCTAATAAAGGCCAGTTACTACCCTTGACTCTATTAGGTATAAGTCAACCCTGGTAGTCATGAGAAATATAATTAATAGTTTAACCTATAGGTAGCTTAAGCTAGTCTACAGAATCTACAGCCTATTACCATATCTACCTACATTATTTTCACACTTCTACCTATTAAGGAGTAGACATTTACCTCTGACATTAACCTAAATAGGAGCTATAGAACATATGCCTTTGTAATTAAGTTTATGTATGTATCCTAGTTCTGTAAGCATCAAAGGGGCTTAGGGAATTCAAAGTATTATCATAGTTACTAGGCTGTATGAAGGTTACCCTGACAGTGCTTATCATGTATCACTCATATGTATATAACTATGGCTTTGCTCTTAGTTGAGTGTACCTAACCTGTCTATATAATAGTGACTGAGGGAATATAATATCATAGTTACTAGTATATAGACCTAAATGATATAGGTGTATCTCCTATAGGAGTATGAGAGTTATGTACTTTTAGTTCACTAACTTTGTTTAGCTTACTATTACGTAGTTAGGTGTGAGTAAGTAATTGAGTAAGAGTATAAGGTAAAGTCACTACTGTAGATACTCTTCTTCTATATACTTAAGGATCAGGTCCAAAACCTAAACATAATTGACTTAACTAGAGTTCAAAGAGTTGAAATATTATTTATATTTTTTGTTTTTTTTGTTTTATCAGACATAGATAGGTTTTACATTCTTAAGCTATAGTTTTTTGCAAGGTGTTAATAGCTAAGGCCATCGAACAATTAACTATATTAGAGATTTAGTGAAGATGATAGAACAAAGTAATATGGTCTAAGACACAGCCCCTAGGTAAGAAAGGTAAGAATCATAGAAGATGAGGATTAAGCTATGTTCTAAACTTTAGGAGAAGCCTCCTAATTCTACTAAGACTATGAAGCCTTCCCCTAGAGCTAGAACCTAGGACTAGCTGACATAAGCAAAAGTGAATTCTAGAGCATAGAAATTCCGATGATGAATTTACACTTAGGGTATGTCATTGAATCTGAGGTGCACTAAATTTATTATGAAATTTTTTATGCAAATCTTATACAAATTTCCTAATAGGTTTTAGTGCACTCCACAGCCTTAATGACATACCCCAAGTAGAGTACAACCTCCTAGCTTAATAAACCTGTTCCAGAAAATTGAAACCAAAATACCAAGCTTTTTATCTTGGCACTCCCTCACGTAGTATATGTACCCACAATTAGGGATGGAATAATTTGAATGCAGCTAGTAAACGGTTAGCGTTCACTCTCCTTGCAGAATTGAACTGAGAGTGAATACTGCGCTCCCTGGCTTAAGGTAAGGAATCTCAGCACAACATTGGACGGTCAGAAATAAATGGTAAAAAATACTTCAGACATGGTAAATTCAGTGGTACAATCCTTGAAAAAAAAATTGGAAATTCGGCGAAGGTCTTAGCAAGGTAACGTAAAGTTGCGGGGCATCATGAACTAAACCGAATTTTTTTCCTTAACTCGCATCATAACGACAAGCCACGTAGCGCCTTACGCGAAGTAAGGATTACGGTTCTCCATGATTGCTAATCACAGAACCTTCGGTGGTGGTAAGCTAGTTAATCTGTACTGTCAAAAAGAATTGCTCTCACGTAGATGCAAATGTATTGGGAATACCCGGACTCGTCATACGAGTATGTCTTCGGGCCCACTAGCAGAAGAGCGGTTTCGAGGTGAAGGAGAGTGGAAATCGGGCTCAGGGTTTAAATTCGGATAGTAGAGATAGAAAAACGGACAGTTCACGGTGCGCACGAGAGAATCGCGAAGAAGCACAAAAATAGAAGTATGTAAACAGCACAAGAGGTTGTAATAACGTAAGGGGCTAACGGGAGTTGTAACGAAGCGAGCCGGTGCAGGCGGCTATCGTCTCAAGAGCCAACGTGCCATGTGCCCAATCCTCGCTACGGACAGGCACAAAAACCAAACGACACGAACACACAAGACAAATGACAACTGGTAAAGACGGAAAATAAAACCCGCTTTCCTCTTTATCTCATAGAGGGCAGCCTTAAGTACATGAATCCAGAAACTATCCTGCATCTCCCGAGAGCACCCCCGAAAATCCTCCTACATTCCGTCCGAACCTCCTCCAACCCCCAATCTCATCTCCGTGCCGTCCCAAGACCTCTATAAACCAATCCATCCACCTCGCTGAATACATTCCCCGGAATAAACCAACACCTCTACCATAGCCTTCTTGCTTTATCCACTCGCGACTACCTCCCCGACCCGCGACCCACAATGCCAATATTCGACGTCCATCAATCTTGTGAATGTACAGAATGACATCTCCTGAAGCAGCGTGTGAAAACAAGAAGATAGCGACGTGCCGAACGTTGTGCCACACGACACTCCCATGTTTCAACTGTTCCTTTGTCAAGCCCATAGTTGATCATATGATGTAATCCTCAATGTGACCAAGTGGTGGCATGGCAGGGGCATACCGATTTCCTAGCAGACTAGGAGGGACCGTATGTTAGAGGGGTAGGGACTCCCCTTTTTATTTACCTAATACATGGGCAACTGACCGGAGCAAGGTTGACTTCATCAGCTATCACTCGTGTGCCAGAGCTAAGTGGGTTATAGATCGTGATCTCGTGCGGGACAAGCCATTGGGGGTTCTTATGGGGTGCACGCATTGACGAAGTTTCCGGATTTTGCGACTGGATTGAAATGTGGATTTGTACGTAGATGTATAGTGGATATTCTTATAGAAGTACGCGCATTTAGGAAGTTTTCGAATTTAACGACTGAGTTGAAATGTGAATTTGTTCGTGGGTGTTGTGGATATTTATTATAATAGTTAGGGCGAGATTTTATTTGTCAGAATTTTATTTATCATTATTTCTCTGGAAGGAGCGGGGGTTTGGGGGGGCACCCTCCATGACACAGGAAAAATCTTTAGAACCGAAGTACAGAAGTACGGAGGTTCCTAGTTCCACACTTTTCCAGGGCCCGCCAGGTCTAATAAAATTCTGACTAATACAATCTCGCTCTAACCTCGGTGATACACAATTCTTCTCGATATAACTCTTATGTTCTTTTCCCCACTTCCTCGGATCCTCATCTTCATTACAAACCCATATACATGGAACTCCCCATCGCAATCTACTCGTACCTTTGTACCTCCATAAACGGTAATCCGATTCTAACATTCTAAAACACCTCCCCAATAGGGAAACCCGTACTGCATATCATGAAACACGGCACACTTCTGATCATCTCTGTATTCGTCCATATTCTACTCAGTATCGAAATTCGAGAACGGTCCGTGTCGATATGCCATAAACTCCACCATCCGTGACTCTCCTGTCCTCGAGACTCTAACAATAATAGACCTCGCTGTCGTCCAGGCGTCGGATAAGTCAAATTTTCCTCCTCCCATTCGAGAATCTGCTCTGGTATGACAAACGTATGGTCTACCCAAGAGGGCATCGTAAACTAATCAGTAGGCTTCTCATTAAAATGTTCATACTCAGCTCCCGCATGTACATGTACATTCCTAAACGAACGATAAAACACATCGGGAAGCTCCCTCTTTAACATGTCGAGTTTCGTTTTCTTCGTCGACTGCGACCCAATCTCCTCCCATTTGCGTTTCCTCTCCGCCATGCCCTCACTTCGTCGAGGTATCTCCGACCCTAACGTATCGCCATCCTTCTCGCAGTACCTTTGAGTATCCTCCAGAAACTGATCGATCCTCCGCCACGCCTTCGGTTTGTCGATCCTAAGTGAGTCACATTCATTACCCGGTACCTTTAACCACTCTCTTGCATCCACACGATGAATCTTCGTAGCGAACGCGACCACAACATGATAATGTGTTCCGCCGTCCTCGCGTTTATCACGCCCTCCTTAGTATGTATTGTAGGATTGCTTAAATGCATGAAAGGAGGATTCCAGGGGAAATCTGACTTCGCATATGATTTACAGCCCTTTTCGGCATAATCACCCTTACCTGATGCACATTTTAGGGAATCCTCTACCTTTTTTTTTTTTTTTTATAAGAATACCCTAACAAATTTTACAAAATCTTAAGAATATTCTTACTTGGCGAATATTCTTATTTCCCATACAAAAAATGACGGGACCGTGAGATGATATTCTTATAGTGCGAATATTCCTATTCACAGAATTCTTATAGAGAGAGTCTACTGTAACATGACTCATCAGGCAATAAACCAGCAAAGGCCTTCTCGAACTCGCCTTTATGGAGGATCGTGCATTGGGAGTACGTGAGATACAAGTATCTCACGCGAAATCGAAACTTTTGCTTATCGACAGTCTCCTCAGAGCTAACCGACGATGCCGGCGAACTAACAGGTGTAACCATATACCAGTCATCCATGGTGCTTAACGGACTACGAGAAATCCTGGGTCAAAGGGTAGATGGTGCCCTATCCATGTATCCAATACCTGGGTTGACTGGACTTACCATGGTCTGACTTCACCAGCTGTCACTCGTGTGCCAGTGCCAAGTGGAACCGGATCAGAATTACTACCAAAATTCTTTGCCTGGAAAAGTGTGGAACTGGGACCGGAGGTGGATTGCGCGCGCGGACTCGTTGAAACGCAGTGTTCAGAAATTTTCCTATGGGTAAATTGTGTACGGTTCCACTTGGCACTGGCACACGAGTGATGGTTGATGAAGTCAACCCTGGTCAGACCGGTTAACCAAGGTATTGGGTACATAAAAGGAAGGGTCATCCATCCCTTAACCCACGGTCCCTCCCAGTCCACCAGGCACTCGCGGAACCACTCGCATACAGGCATCGGTTAGGCGATCACGCGATCGATTGCATTAGACGGCTGATAAGATGAGAAATAAATGTTTCAGTTTTCTTCGCTCAAGTACTAGTACATCTTTTTCCACCCCAGTCACCGTTGTCCCCTCACGTGGCTAAAAGACTCATACTACCGGACGGTCGTACTCTCACTAAACTCTACCGTGAAGAGCTCCCTTTGAAAGGGAAAAAAATACCTAACCTCTCATACTAATGGAGTAGCACTTGATGTACCTTTCCACCGTAAACCTGCAATTTCATTGAAATTCAAATCATACTTTCCTATCTATCGATCATGTTTGCTGTCACTTTTTTCCTGCGTAATCTAACTGGGGTCCTGCTTCTGTTCGGAGAAGCATTCGATATCTTCACCATCAGCTCTGCATGCTCGCTAGTTATCCTCCTCGCCTGATCGAATATCGTTTCAAGCTCTTCCAGATCTCGAGCATCACCCTCGTGTCCACACATCGTATCCGATTTTCCATCATCATTCGGTCTCACCTTGCACTCTCCGATTGCCGCAGCCCTCGCATCATTTGTATGACCATAGCATACAGGAACTGCATAAAATCTATCAAATATGCCAATCAGTTACGCCAATGTTGTGGTTGGCCAGCAAGCCATGAGATAGACTTCTCGTTGTGTCACCTTACCTACAGTCGTAGTATTTACGTGAACACGATGACATGTAGAATAACCCTTCTTTTCCGATTCTGCGAAATACCTTTTCATCTCGTCCTCGAGACCAGAAAGATAACCGAGCGAGATACCCTGACTCTTCGAGTTATCTACTATCGCTTTCCAATGATCAGTAGTCGCAAAATTAAAAGCAACAGTAGCCGTCATGAATCGCTCCACGATACAATCGATCGCGTTGTGTGCCAACCTGCTGAGTGCCGAGAGGGGAGGGGAGTACTGTGATGTGACAAGGAGAGTGCAGCGGAGTGCTTAGTAGTAGAGAGGAAGCAGGGCTTGGGAGGCGGGGTGGGGCCCCCTTTTTATGTACCTAATACCTGGTCTAAGGTTGGCTTCATCAACCATCACTCGTGTGCCAGTGCCAAGTGAAACTGGATATAATTTACCCATAGGGAAATTTCCGGATAGTGCGTTTCTACGAGTCTGGGTGTATAAGTAACCTCCGGTTCCAGTTCCACACCTTTCCAGCCAAAGTTATAGAGCCCACGCGGGCCCTGAAAATGTGAACTAGGAACCTTCGGTACTCTTTAAATTCGGTGCCCCTCTGCTGTGGCGTTCAACTAGATTAGTAACACTGATGGGAGTTGCCCACCAAAACTCCCGCTCCTTCCAGCAAAATAAATAGAAATACAATATTTTAATTGATAGATAAGATTAGATTAAATAATCCGATAAGATATCTCTTAGTCATCACATTTCGCATGTAACCCCCATTTTCCAAAACACATTCGACAAATACTTTGAATAACCTCAGTTTTGCGTCCCACATGCAAACATTGCCGCAACGAGATCAATTAACCCCCATTTTCCAAAACACATTCGACAAATACTTTGAATAACCTCAGTTTTGCGTCCCACATGCAAACATTGCCGCAACGATATCAATTAACATTTTGGTACCTGGATTTTCCTGTTCGGCTGGAGAACTTAAGTAAGAGTTAGATACCGCGTACTTGGATAAAGTACTACAAAGATATGTCACAACTTACAGCTCCGACATCAGCTTCGAGCGACACTCTTCATGCTTCTGCATATGCTTGGCCATATCCTCGTCCATCTTACGTTGGTATTCCAAGAACTTGTCTCCCCAATTATGCGCAAACAACGATTTGTCCAGTAGCTGGATCAGGGGCTGCACCAATTGCGGGGAGATATCGTCGTGTCGTGACTTGAAATTCGTGTTCTCCTCCCAATCTTTCAAGCGCACCACGAACACATCGCCGCGGTAAAACAACCGGTCCTCAAACTTCTCGCCGTTTTTCGTTGACTTTTCGATAGCGTCGTGGAGAATTGGCATCGAAAGCAAGGTCTTGTTCGCCGGTCGGCTGGAATCTGTGCTGTAGTAGAGAATGTACTGCCCGTTCAGGGCTGGAAGCGGATTCTCTCCAACACAAAAGTTTTGCGTTTGGCGGGCAAGGTAATCGCCCTGCCAGTATCTCCGGAGATCGGCAGCAACATCGGAGTAGCTATCGGGGCCTTTCGGAATCGAGGATGTCGTAGTATAATCAAGCCGCTCGATGGGGCTGCCATCGGCTGGAAGTCGCAGGCATTTATAAGTGATACCGAGAGGCTCTAAGCGAGATCCCATTTCTCCTCACGGTCGCGTGAAACTTAAAACTCTTACCCGAGACTGAATACCTATCGTCTGACCGATCACTGTCCGACCGATGGTTCCGGTCAAGCGTGGTGTTGAACAAGTGCCTAGCGGAGAGGAGCAAGTGCCTAGGGGAGAGGGAGCAAGTGCCTAGCGGAGAGGGAGCAAGTGCCTAGCGGAGAGGGAGCAAGTGCCTAGAGGGGAGGGAGCGAATGCTACGGAGAGAATGCTAGAGAGCGGGGAGTTGGGCTCTTTTATGTCCCCAATACCTGGCCCGACTGATCGACCATTGTCTGACTTCATCAGTCGTCACTCGTGTGACAGTGCCAAGTGGAACCAGATCAGAATTACTACCAAAATTCTATATTTTACTTTACGCACGGAATTTACCTCCGGCTCCAGTTCCACACTTTTCCAGCCAAAATTGTGGGACCCTTGCGGGCCCTGAGGTGTGGAACTAGGAACCTCCGGTACTCTCTACCTACTGAGCCTTTCAACTGGATTAGTAACACATTGGGGTTGCCCTCCAAACCCCCATCGATGACGACTAGCGTAGAGTATACCTTGATTGGACTGTTGGAATAAATATACGTGAGCGATTTGTTTGGGTTTTTCGTTGTGTAGTTCCTATCTTCCGTTTTGTTAGCTTCCTGTTTGGTTTCTCAGTCAATATGGGGATTCGGGATATGTGCTATTATCGTCGGGGTTATTCCCTCCTTCCTAATATTTTCCTTAGGTCTGTTCGTAATTTTATGTTTTTAATTTACTTTTTCTATTTCTATATAGCCGTTACGCATCATAGCCTATCAATCGGTTTTTCGGTTGTCGGTATTTATGTCGCGGGCTTTCACCCATACGGGCTCTTCCTCTTCTCTCTTCTCTAGCCTCTTAACCATCTTTTGTCTCTGCGTTATAGAATACAAGCTATTCTCTTTCCTTCCATCCACTTTTCGCGTCCGGCTCAACAGGTTATGAGCCCAGATCGATGTCGGAATCATCAACGCCTGAAACCGTTTACCGTACTTCTACTCCACCTGCCTTCCATACCACGAATATGACTCCCGCCACAAAACTCAACGGCATCCCAAGCTTTAAAAGGTTAAAAGCCACCTCCAACTCCCACACTTGGCATAATGAAGCTGTTATCCCTCTCGACTATCTCGAGTACCTAGAGACGGTACAGGTGACCGTTTAGCAACCCTCCAAGAAAGATGAAGTAGAAAAATGGAAAGATTAGCACAAGTGAGACGGATAGGTGAAAGCCTTTTTATACTACAACATAGAGTCCCAACTAAAACCAATTGTGATGGGACAGACCACCTCTCAATCTATTTAGAGAGCGATCGCAAACAAATATGACCGTAAAATGTTTTGATCCATACATCAACTTATCAGGAAACTCTTCACACTGAAGTACGACCCACAAAAGTCAGTTACTGACTTTAACACCTCCAATCCACTATGGGCAAGCATTACAGAAGCAACACTGGATACAAAAGAGGATACCTTGGAACTGCAGCATTTATTCCAATTTCCATGAAATTGCGAAAATGCCATAGTGATTTGTAGAGTTCTCGATTTGCTATACAAAGTTGCAATTAGTACACTGAATGGTGATTGTATTTTATTTTTGGAAATACAAATTATTCCTTAGGTCATAGGGATTAGTTATTTGGCCTTGGGTAGTAATTGTGTTTGGTGTTAGGGTTGTAAAAAAAAATTGAAATTACTGAATGCAAAGAGTTGTGAATTTTAGGCATTAAAACTTTCAAAAAGCTGAAAAGAACTTCTCGGAATGCCAGGGATGGGTTGGAAGCGGATTGATGAATAAATGATGCCTTTTTTCCTTTTTTCGCTGTTTTCCTTTTTCTCTTTGAAATTATTTTAAAAAATAGGAAACCAAAAAATTTCTTGAGGAGGCTAAACATGCACGGAGCCTAAGCAACCGAACTTGAAGCGCTGCCCCATCTGTTGAAATCGAAAAAAAAAAATCTTATTCCTGAGGTGAAAAAGTGATATAGATCGTTACTCGGGCTTGTATATTAGCAACTGCATTAATTCGGTTGAAAAAAAAAAAAAAAAAACCCGCTTAATGTTTAATGCTTAATTCCGACCTCTCTCAACCGTTTTTCTTTTTTTTTCTTGAGCAATCAGCCACCTAGTAATTTGTGTTGTGTAGCAAGCATATGGTGAGTGCGCCGGCCTAAACACTGACTAAAGGTCCCCCCCAACGCAGGAGTAAAATAAGGTAAATTAAAAAATAAAATAAATGGAAGTCCCCCCACCAAGATGCTGCAAACTCTGACAACTCAACCGAAAAAGTCGTCCCATGAAGCATTTCAAGTGTATTTGAAATAAAAAAGTGAACAAAAGCGACATCCTAGCTCGTCACTTGTTGCAATTGCGGTATAGGCTTAGAGCTGGTCAAACAATTGTCGGAATTCCCGACAGTAAGCAAAGTTAGAATAAGCATGCGCGAGGATTTTGTTCGTATCTCCGTTTTTCCGTTTTTCCGTCTAATGAATTTCTTGTTCAGCTTCCTGAGATAGTATGGGAATTCGGGATATGCGCCTGCAATGGTGGGGTCAATTTGTTTCTCGGCGTATTTGTTTCCGTTTTTGTTTTCATCACCTTAAGCATCATGAGTTGTCACTCGTTTTTTTCGTTTGCCGGTATTTTTTTATGCCGCGACTTTTGGCCCTACGTGTTTCTTTCATTTTTTCCTTTTTCAGTTCAGTTCAGTTCAGCTTTCTCTACCTCCTTTCTACGCCTTTCGTGCCTTCGTATTTCAACAAAAGTCATTGCGACTACTAGAAGAGCTGAAAAAGCTTTTAGATTCTCCAGGTTGGAACGTCCATAGAGTTAAGTTCGAGTTTCGCTACGCACTAACTCGGAGTAGATCGCTTGTAAATATTTTGCGCAAAAGAATACTTACGCAGTTGGTGGCGCGTGAATGGAGGCAATTATGATGCAGGTCGCGGTAAA
This sequence comes from Phymatotrichopsis omnivora, assembly GCA_016880775.1. Taxonomy (NCBI): domain Eukaryota; kingdom Fungi; phylum Ascomycota; class Pezizomycetes; order Pezizales; family Rhizinaceae; genus Phymatotrichopsis; species Phymatotrichopsis omnivora. The sequence continues at coordinate 2,468 of JABYPW010000443.1, read as the reverse complement.
CCGACATGATTTTCAACGAGATTGCCAAAGTTTACTTCACCATAACACCACATTAAATAGACTAGTTTTGAACCGAGATTTCTAATTAAATGTGCTATAATTTTCTGCTTTCAGAATTAAAAAATGTTCCTTCGTTGTTGAGTAATGCCGAGAAAGTTTTTTCCCATTCTGTATGGGAGTGGTATTTGTATTGAACTTCATTTTTTACTTGGGGTGTGTCGTTAAGTCTGTGGGGTGCACTAAAATTTGTTTGCATACCAAATTTGCTTGGCGCCACAGAGGTCGCCTCATAAATTTTAGTGCACCCACAGACTCAACGACATACACCAAGTACATGTACCACGCTATACTCATATAGATTTAGCGTATCAAGTATAGTTATGCATAATTACTAAGATTTTAAGCCGCCAAGAACACACATAATTATTTTCACGACTACATGTAGTATTACTGACATGCAAATTGCACACTAGACGTACCTAGGCGCACAAAGATCCATTTCCGCTTGTTCCTAGACAAACAATTTCTATAGTATCTTTTTAATATTCCTCGCCCTTCGAAAAAAGTACAAGCAAACCGTGACCGAACTATTAAAAGAGAAGCTAACCGAAAATAGCGATTTGAAGAGGAGAAGGCTGGTAGTAACCTTATGCTGGGACTAAGATAAAACCTTGCCCAATTCCACCGCCCGCTGTTTGGTCAAGACATTGAGCCCCGACTTGGAAATTTGTGCGGGCGAGGACAGGGAAAATGAATGCGGCAGAAAATGAGGCTTCTGGGAGGCGACACGTTATGTGCTAGTACGCAAAAGATGTAATACGGCATCGGAGATAAATCTAAAACATCACAACAATGCCACCAAATGTTTGCTGCGACTAGTACATGCTCTTAATTGAGTGGAGAAACGTCCCGTCCATACAATAGTGACCGTGGGCTAAGACTGCCGCTACCAAATGTTTGCGGCTGAAGCTTGCATATTGGCCGATCGTGAATATCTACCACTTCTCCAATCAAAGAAAGAGCGTAAGGGGTGTGCATGTACTCGGGTGTGCAAAAAAGTGATCGCAATCTGATAAAATTTGGATAAAAAAAAGTATGGTAGAGCGCCCATTGATGCAGGGCTGCTCTGCTCCTATGGTGGGGGCCACTTAAAGGTGGCACCTCAAAACCACCGAAATTCGCGACGCTCGCTGCATGAAACCACACACATAGAGATAATTTTTTTTAACGGAGAATGATAGCGAACAACCTATACAATGACTCTCCGTTATTATTTTTTCAATTAATTCTGTCGTGGTTGTGATAATAGAGATCGCGATGAGGACAAAAATACGACAATTAGTATGGGAGGGGGGGGATTTTTGTACACTGAGATGCGCCAAGATGCGCCAAGATGCACCAAGATGCACCAATTGTTACTATATTTAGATATTCAACCTCGTCGTTTCCACCTCTCTACTTTTCGCTTTCCGGCTCCCTTCTATGTGATTTATATACTCTATCTGCAAATTCTTTCTGTCCTGGCGATAATCCATCTATATACGCTTCAATCCACCTCTTGCTCCGATTTGCAAACCTTCGTATTGTAATCAAAGAAACCGAATTCAATCCAGCCATGATAGTGTCCTGTAACTCAGCAAATTTATGTGTACAATTATCACGTGTATATCTTTTAACCTCCGCCCAGAAATATTCAATATAATTCGTTTCACAATGAAACTTCGGATATAAAATGCATTCATGCACTTTACCTTCAATGACAGTCTGCAAGAGTGAAACTTCCCCTGAAAAATCTAGCTCATTTTCAAGAACCCGTAATACACAACAACTCGTCCCCTGTTTGCACTGATCCAATATGCGCGATTTGTCTTCAGGAGTAACATTTTTACTCACACCACATTGCTTTTTCATCCATTCTCTCCAAAGTCCTCGTTCTTGAAGTACCCTCCGCATTTCTTTGGGTTTTCCGACCAAATCTGGAGAAACATTGTCTTGTAGTTCAAAGACCATAGACTGATGGATATTGTCTCCAAATTTCGTGTCGTGCATAACAGGCTGCTTGCCACCTGGTCCGAGATTCATTCGTGATGCCACTGAAGCATCTTCGGCCTTCGCTGCATGTCCGCTGCTATCGTCGAATGCAAATACGGCGATATAGTGAGGGAATGCTTTCTGGAATATCGGAATCGATTTTTGGACTAATTGGTGAATCATTTTTTCAGAATTCCAATACCCTTCATCACTGCTTCCACTCCCATATTGAATAATCTCCGTCGCCCCTTGATAATCATTTCCTAGAATCCCACCACATCGCAAGCGTCCATGGGCAGCAGTAAGGTATTCTGAGACCATCAATCCCTTCCCTTTGCTCTTTGACTTGAGCATCTCAACACCATCTGGTTTCCAGCGCTCTTTCTTATCATCTTGTGCATAAAAAATTGATTCATCATGCGTAACAAGTATTCTCC
>JABYPW010000442.1:0-26013 GCA_016880775.1 Phymatotrichopsis omnivora | reverse complement strand
TAAAACCTGTTTTGTCCACATGACCCTTTTCCATACGTCACTCAATCTAAACACTGTTCTCATGACCTTCGCAAGGCAGACAGCTAAACATGAGTGACCACATATGACCGAGTGATAATTCATGATTTATAACGCGGAATTCCAAAGAACATCACTAACAATAGGAAACATAAGGAGAATACAACAAGTAGGAAAGTACATGACCATGGTTCATTACAATAGGAAGGATACTCTTAGGATGAGGGTAGTTGGGAACCTTGGAGTCACTGCTAGTTAATGGCAAACCTATTGAAGCTCTTTTAATCTTTCAATAGACCTATCTAGAGGTAGAGTCAAAAGCTACTGAGTTAGAGGAGGCTCCACCATGCAAGTGGAGAAGGAGGAATTGAGGTATATATAGTTGCTCTTTCCTCCACAGTTTAGTTTCCCTTTAATTCAGCAGGATATCACCATTATAAATATTATATGCTCCTACATCCCCTTTAAGCTCTATTGAGTTAGGATAAGCTCCCTCTATAGGTTAAAGGAAACCATTCACTAGTCCTAGTTGCTCTTATGGATAGTTGAAGAATCGATATAAAGCTAACTCCTACATGTATGGGGACTATATGCCTTAGAAGGGGCATAGTGTTATGAATACTGGTAGTGGTCACATCATTGGTGCCTAGGACATTATGCTATAATAGAGGTTATGCTTAGATTGTCAACATGTAAGTATGCTATCTCTATTACTTCACCATTGTATTAAGTACTTTTGAGACGATCCTCTATCACATGACCTCATGGTATAGCATAGTATGGTGTGGCTTTGCTATTAGCCCTAACTAGGTGCAAGAGGTCAGCCCCACATTGACCATGTGATCAGCTATTGACATAACACAACATTAGCCTAGTCAGCTATAAGGTCATAATCAGGTGATCAGACTTGTATCATGAGAAACTAGCAGTAAATAGGAGTGAGGCCTATGAGAGTATTAGGTGATCATAGTCAAATCAAGTACTAATCATGTCCTATCCTTTCTGGACTCTTCTACAGGTTTCAGCGATTAGGAATCAAGGGATGGTCCAGATTGTGAAATGGTTCTCTATGTTTCTATTTCATTTATTATCTCTTTATTATCTTGGGTGAAGGAGGAATATATAAGCATGCAGTTCTGTCTTGTCTTGATCTTTGCAGTCACCCCTGCACCCAGCTTCACCAGCCCAAGATTCTTCTATCAGTTGGACCCAGCATATGAAGGTAACTGGAATGAAGACTATAAACTAACTGAACAACAAGTATAAGAACTACAAATGGCAGAGGAAAACCTGCTTCCCCTCACCACCCCAACTCAAACCCAAACAAGCTCCTTAGGATACATGACCATCAAGGTATAAGGACATGAAGATAACCAGTTGTACCAGAGCACAGCAGAGGCTGTGGCTAACTTCACCCTATATACCCCTACCCCAGCCTACTAGAGTACAGCTGAGGTGATGCTAAATACAACACTATACCAACCAACCCTGTAGAGGATCCTACACTAGAGCATGGCAGAAGCTATTAAACTATTCGATAATTATATAGGGAGTACCTCCCTAAGCACACAACCTCCAAGAAACTCTGCCTTTCTCCTCTAAGGGTCACAATCATAGGAAATACAAGAAACCTATCATTATAAAATACTAAGTAGTATAAGAGCCCTATCACTACCAAGCATGTCCAGAGAACCATCAAACTGATCAATGCACATAGATAATATATATAGTACCGACTCCAATGCTATGACCAGATAATACGTCAACAAGGGAAAGAGAAAGGAAAGGGAAGTCCTAAGGGAAACTTTCTCACCTATTCCAGACACACCATAACTTGAACTGGCAAACATGATACCAGACAACATAGGTAAAACCTTCTAAAGCTTTATCGAAAACAACAACTCTAAAGTCTTCTTGAATGCAGAAGCCTTCAGCTCCATTAGATAGGCCCTAAACCACATCTGGAGAAAACTCAATATCATGCACAATGATAGACATGAACAACACCAGTTAATCAAAGAAATGGACAACAAATTATAGGCCTAAGCAAATAAAATAAGATACCTCAGGACCACAATCAACAAAATGACAGATGCCCAATAACACCCCAAGAATCAACTGATCCCCCCTCTAATTCCTAGCCTCAGTAGTCGCCCTACCCTAAAAAACATAATCCCAACACCAACAGCTCAGGGAAGCTACATTGAAATGTAGAAAACCCCCCAGAGTAAAACTAAATAACAGCTTAGGAGAAGGACCATTAAGACCACTGCAAAGAAAACCTAACCATATAAGCACCCAGAACTCCAAACCTAAAACATGGGCTCAGAGAGTAGCACAAGGCTAAGGAGTATAAGAAAACAACAAAGCAAAAGGCAAAGAAAAAGAAGCAACAACACCTAAGACCAAAACCTTCCTAATCGTAAGAAGGGAATTGCATTCACCTACAACAGGAGTAGTACATCCTTTGGTGGCTAGAGCAGATCATGAAAAGCTTAGAGAAGCCTACATAAAAGTTCTTGCTAAACAAAAAGTGCTAATGGAATTGAGAAACCTTACTATACAAGTCAATAACAAATCTACCACAGTTATCACTACCCTCCCAAGCTTCATAGTAAGCACAATCATACCATACATAGATGCTAAAAGCTTCATCACCAAAGCCAACACTAATCTAGAAGTAGAAAGAGAAGGATTCAGAGTTGCCACCATGTTCATGGACCTCATCATCTACTCAGTGCCTACCTGACCACTGGGAGATATCCCAGTACACAAGCTAGCGGAAGAGCTCTTCTATAGTGCTGATATAGAAATTGCCACAGTAAGATACCTTAAAAGCAAAGAATATAGGGAGAAAAACCCCTTAGGAGGAGCCTTCACAGTAGTAGTGATTAGACTTATCGAAGACCAAGTGCCAAAGCTGGGAAAATAAATCGTACTATTCAACAAAGTGTACAAAGTTGCCAAATCATGGAGACAGAATATGTATATGATCTGCTTCAACTACTATAAGCTAGGACACATGAGGGCAACATGCAAAGAAGAAAAGTCAGGATGCAACATCCGTGGAAATACAAACAACAGAGCCCTCTTCCCCTACCACAACACCAAAAATCACAACTGCCATTAGTACAAATTCCATGGACTATGTAAACACTATGGGCCTATCTACATCAACTGCAAGGGAAGCTACAAAGCCACCGACCCCAAGTACCTAACTATAAAAGTAGTAAAGGACCAATACATCAGAGAACTCATAGGTAAAAGGAAGGAATGGATGGACCAGATTAGTATGGAAATCAAAATGTACCCTGAAATCTAAAAATGGAGGAAAGCAAGAAAATATAGTGGGGGCTTGACCCATGTCCAATCCTTAAAATCCTGCAATACAACTGCCAAAGATTATAAGCAAACTTCCAATTCCTAATGCAAACAACAATACAAAATAAGGCTAATGTGGTGGCTATCCAAGAACTACCAACCTTCAACATTGCCCCCCATAACTACTAAGGGTTTTGCCCAATTCTACCCTAGCAACATAACAAGATCCAGAGTAGTCACCTATATCAGAACCGATAGAAACTCAAACCCTTCCCACAATGGACCAAAGAAGGAGACATAATGGTAACAAGGCTATGCAGTACAAAATAAGGCTAATGTGGTGGCCATCCAAGAACTACCAACCTTTAACATTGCCCCCCCTAACTACTAAGGGTTTCGCCCAATTCTACCCCAGCAACACAACAAGATCCAGAGTAGTCACCTATATCAGAACTGATAGAAACTCAAACCCTTCCTATAGTGGACTAAAGAAGGAGACATAATGGTAACAAGGCTATACTAGATAAAAGAAAAATACATCGACATTACAAATGTTTACAAGACCCTAACCTAAAAAGCTGAAAGAAGTACCCTGGGAAAGAGTCTATACTACAAACTAGAATGTAGTCCTAGGAGACATAAACCTACACCATCCCTGGTGGGAATAGTGTATAGATAAAGAAGTGTAAGAAGTGGAGCCCATGATGGAAGAGGCTACCAAAAAGTTTTACCACCTCCTAAATGAACCAGATACACCCACCAGACTAGGTCAACATAACCAAACAGACACAATGATAGACCTAGTATTCATCTTACCACAGCTAGCTAAGAGGAGCAGTAACTTGCAGATTATGACCAATGAAGCCCAGACCATAAGTGACTATGAAGTTATCGCTATCACCTTTAGCTCACACCAAGAAATGTATGCCAAAACAGATACAACTTCAAAAGAGCAGACTGGGAAAAAATCGAAGAAAATATCAAAAACTAGGAAGCTCCCCCCTTTGATCCCAACAACCCAGATGAGTGGATACATAAAGCAATAAGCACCCTGCTAGAAAAAGTCAAAGAAAACAAAGCGCTCCTAATGATAACTTTATACCCTAAAAGTAAACCCTAGTGGAATAAAGAGCTCAGCAGCATAAAGAAAACTATAGGCAGTGGTAGAAGGAAAGGAACCAAAGAAGAATACTAACTAGCAAAAAAGGAATTCCACCATAAAGTCTATAAAGTAAAGAAAGAACACTAGAATAAGTTCCTAAGTGAAGTCAACAACAAAGACCTATGGACAGCCCTAAAATACAGAAAACCAGTAAGAGATGTTCCACTCCCACTAATAAATAATGCAAGCACACCAAACAAAAAAGCCCAAGTACTTATAGATAACTTCTTTCTACAAAAAATGGACCCATTCCCTACTCCCCCTAACAAAAGATAAGCTCATAGAGGCAATGATCTCTGAAGACAAGCTCAGATATGTAATCAGAAAAACACTTCATACTATAGCCCTACGACCAGACCAGATCAGGTATATACTATGGAAACACTTAATAGAAATAGCCCCTAACACTATAATCTAGATAATCTTTCTTAGTCCTCCCTCGGTTTCACTGATATATGGACAGGGTGTCGCACTCAATTAAGAGCATATGACATAGTCGTGTAACATAGGAGCGATCTCGCTAAGCGCCGTCAGGGTAACCCTTCATACGGCCATTGTGGTCATCAGTCGCATTCGCTTACAGGGACTGAACCAGTAATTAGGCAACCCTGCACAGTCAGGGAAAACTCGCTTACGCTACAAAACACACGACCAACCGGTAATTCGTGGTATGGAATGGGATGAGCGGGATTTGAACCCACGACATTGCGTGTTACCATACAACGACACCAGGAGAGCTATACCACTAGACCATCCTCGCCCCATAATCTAGATAATCCAACCCCTTCTACAATATAGAGTATACCCTAAACAGTTCAAGGACATGTTAGGCATACCCCTCACAAAACCAAAAAAAAAGAGTCATACGATAATCTGAATAGCTATAGGTACATCTTTCTCATCAATACCCTAGGGAAAATACTGGAAAAGATCATCACCCTGAGACTGTCATAACACACTATTGAAAATGGAATGATAACTGAAAATTAGTACAGCGTGCTCCTAGGAAGATCTGTCACTAACATGATCAATACCCTCAAACACAATACCAGATAGGAACAAAACAAAGGACTCAAGGTATCTTTGGTCTTCGAGGATATCGAAAAAGGGTTTGACAGAGTCAAAAAAGAAAAGTTAATTTAAATCCTAAGATAAGGCAATACACCAGAATACATAGTCAGATAGACATGGTCCTTCCTCAGCCAAAGGAGCCTTAACTTCAGCAACAAAGAAACCTAGTTAGACCCAATAGAGATAAACCCAGGAGTACTACAGGGGTCTCCCATATCCCTACTCCTTTTCAATATATACATGGTATAACTGATAAGAGACAGTAGCACGAACATAAAAATCTACATGTATATAGATGACATCTGTTTCCTTTGCACCAGTGATAGTTTTTAGAAGAATGTGCAATTGGTGGAGAACTTCATGAATGGAACCTTCAAGGAAAAGCTAGAATAGCTGCACCTCTCTCTCTCCCCTAGAAAAACTAAACTACAGCATATAAGAGCAGAACTGGATAACAGAATCCCAATTACCATAATAGGGAAAACAATCGAGCACAAAGATGTCGTCAGGTACCTAGGAGTCATATTACACAGGAATGAAGGGTACATAGTATACTGATAACACAGACTAGGATAAGCATAGTTAGTCCTATAAAGAATCAACAGGCTTATGACAGGAGCCAAAGGACTGGGAGTACACATGGTGAAGTGACTGGTTAAAGCTGTCATATACTTATCACTATTCTACAGTACGGACACATTCTACCTGAACCTAATAATGAGCAAAGCAACCTTGACCCTAGAGAAAGGAGTAGCATAGGCAGCCAAGTATGCCTGTGCTATATTCAGGATGACAAATAATGAAAAAGCCCTCTAAGAAGCTGGAATGGCCCCCCCCCCCTAACCTAGAGATTAAGAGGTACTAAGCTAACTATAGAGCTAGACTGCTAGCCATAGGAAAGGATCACCTAAACTTTAAAAGGCTACCACACATCCTGGACAGACCCAACAGAATACAACACCTACCTAGAACACCACCGTGGAGCTGTAAAATCTTCTCATCAGTATGGTCTATAACAAGAATGCTTTAAATAGATGGAATGCTGTAGACTATTAAAAATGAACTCAGAGAAAGACCATTCACCTACTACAAACTCACCCCCCCCTCCAGCATATGGCCTATAGGAACCTCAGGAAAGCTAACACTCTGAAAGTTCAAAGAAAAAGAATAGCTCAAGACCTTTATAAGACAGTATAATAAAGACCACATAGTAGTTTATATATATTCCTTGTAGATAGGAAAAAAGGCTCAAACAGGAGTAGGGCTAGTAGCATACATCCAAGATAAGGAGGTAGTCTACATTAGCAAAGGAATGGGAACTGGTACCCAAGTTTTCAATGGAGAACTTGAAGCTATAAGACTAGCCTTTGAAACTGCCAGGAATATCAAGGGAAAAAGGCTATACATATAAAAACTGATAATCCTAAGCAACTCCTAGGCAGTACTGGTAGCAGCCCAGAACCTGTACCCCTTGAATACCTAATACATTGGTGAAGAAATCTTCGAACTCAATACTGTTCTGCAATGTGACGGCATAACCATAGATATAGACTAGGCCCCAGGATACCAAGGAATAGCTGGAAATGAAGAAGCTAACAAAGATGCTAAAAAAGCATCCTTAATCCCAGTCAATGAAGAGTCTAAAGTCAAAAAAGCACTCTTATGAAGTACAGTCAGATGGAAAGTTAAAGAGTTAATCAAGAAATAACTTGAAGAATTTATAGGACAAAAAAACCTATAAACATACAAGTATAACCACCTGCTGAGATATGTAGTAATGAGAGTATATAAGTTTAGAACAGACCAGGCATACCTCCCCAATTTTAGACCCTGGGATAGAAAATACAACGTTTGTCTGTGCAGTGAACCCTAGTCAGTAGAACACTACCTGAAAGTATACCCCTTACAGCATAGCCTGAAAATGCACATCCCTAAAAACATGAGCATATGACAGCAACTCTGTTACAGGAACCTCTCCATGAGTTCCACATGCCAGTTGGCTATCCTACCTAACATCTCAAATCAACTCAGAGACATGAGCTGAAGATCAGGTGACTTGTCCACAAGGCAATTCTCCTTGTTGTATACAGTGTACCAATCTCTATCTGAGATACGACTTGAGAGTGATTACTTCTTGAAGTCCATTACCTAAGAGACAAAGGGTGGGGATCAGGAACTTACAAACTAGGCAATTCTCAATATCGTGTACAGTATACCAATCTTTATCCAAGATCTGACTTTGAGAATTGTAACTCCTCTAATACAAATTCTCTGACCTTAGATGGATGAAGGAACCACTTATCTTAATAAACGATGGGAGTGGTTATATACCTATAAATGGCTACACCACCCTCTGGATCACCTGATCAACATCAAGTGAATACCGTTCCCCTTCTCATATAGCTGAGAAGTACATTCTGGTCTTTAGAAGACTGTTGATGTAACTTAGTCCTTCAATCCATCATCAAGATAACTAAGATAATAGAAGAGAGCAAAATCACTGTGTAATAGGTATGGGCTTCCTCGCACTAGGCTAGTCACCAGCACTAGGGGGCAGTGACAGAGTTGATAAGCCTAGGTAAAATAATGAATATAATAAGTAGCCCATATCTTGCTTCAGTAAGCATGAGGATCAATGATGCCGATGATGAGCTTTGTTGATCATAAGAAGGTCATTATAGAGGTAACCTAAGTTAGGCCCATAGAGATAGAGATGAAGATACCGCTGAGGTAGGCTTCAGCAAGCCCATAGTATTAGAGAGGAAGATACCACTGAGGTAGGCTTCGGAAACCCAAGGTATCAGAAATGAATATACCACTGAGGTAGGCTTAGGCAAGCCCACAGTATCAGAGATGAATATACTGCTGAGGTAGGATTAGGCAAGCCCACAGTATTGGAGATGAATATACTACTGAGGTAGGCTTAGGCAAGCCTACGGTATTGGAGATGAAGATACCACTGAGGTAGGCTTCGGCAAGCCCACCGTATCAGAGATGAATATACCGCTGAGGTAGGCTTCAGTAAGCCCACAGTATCAGAAATGAAGATACTACTGAGGTAGGCTTAGGTAAGCCTACAGTATCAGAGATGAATATACCGCTGAGGTAGGCTTAGGCAAGCCTATGGTATCAGAGATGAAGATACCACTGAGGTAGGCTTAGGTAAGCCCACAGTATCAGAGAAAGGAACCTGGCAAAATCTGTCAGAATCTTGCAATAGAGGAAAATCAGAAGTAGCCAGCAGATACTAAGAAATTCCTACAGTGAAATACAGAGCTCAGGATATCACCACCAGTAGTATGATTATAATTTCTGCAGTCCTAAGACAATTATGATTCCTAGGAGCCATAATTCATAAGTTGACTTACACTGGAGTTAAACATGCGACCATACACAGGTTTATGTGGTACATAGTCTTTACCTTCAGGGTCATGTTCTGCAGAACAAGACCTTCAATGCTGCACTAAGCTACCAGATTGACAAGCCTATTAGTATAGAGGAAGGAGATACTACTGAGGTAGACTTTATGAAGCCCACAGTATCGAGAAAGAAAATACTGCTGAGGTAGGCTTCGATAAGCCCACAGTATTAAGGGACAAGATATCGCTGCAATAGGCTTCGTGAAGCCCAAGGTATCAGGAAAGGGGGTACTGCTGGGATAGGCTTCATCAAACTAACCATATCCCCCTCTAACTGAGATCCCCTCAAGGTGGGTTTCGTCAAGCCCCCTCTTATCCTGCTCCTTAAATACACCAGTATATGCATCCGGTTAGATAAGGAATGATATTGTTCAGACCTTATAGAAGCAATTTCATGCAAGTGTCTATTTTAGGTTCCTTATAAGGTGGTACAATTATGCCAAACACTGATCATAGACTTGGTAAAGATTACCTGCAATCATCACAGGTTTAACTTCCTATTCGATCTTCAATAAGACTTGTATATTGCCTATATAGCTGATCATGCTATAACTATTAGGTTAGCTTTAAACGAGTTCATCAAAGCCTCTATTATGCTATGCCATACTATATGAACTCATGTAAGCCTTATACGGCCATCAGGTATGGCCCTTTCATAGTTTAGGTAATGCCACTATAAAATCAGTATTTGTAACATACTCTATGATGAATCTAAACTATGGGAAGATCTCATCAACAAAGGCCTAGGCAAACTACCACCTAAGACCAAACTGCCATCGCCACCCTAAGTCATAGTATGGAGAGAGAGAGGTAAGCTGAAAGAAGGAAAAGGGGAGGATTTCTTTTTTCAATTTCCATTGGAGCAGGAAACTTAGGGCAGGGGAAGAGTATAGAGTAGGAGGAGAGTTTTTTTAGTTTTTTGGTTCTTTTTCCTTTTCTTATTCTTTTTCTTTTTCTTTTTCTTTTTCTTTTCTTTCTTTCTCATTTTCTTCCTTTTTATACCATGACACTCCCTTTTCTTCCTTTCTAAATAGTTAGTCTATCCTATTAAGTTAGTATTTAAGATACCCTACTAGAGGAAAAGTGTATAAACTAGGGAATAGAGTGGATCTTGTCTTGATCTTTTCCTTCCTTCCTTCTTTAGCACATAGCTACCTTATCTTCTCTGCAATCACCATTGTGAAAGCCTTTGAGTTATCTTCAAGCCTTAAAGAATATATTCGTCTTCCTCTCTTCTCTTCTAAGAAGTCTACCCTACACATATAGGAAAGATATCCTTCTAGTTGAGCTTTTGTTTAGCTGAGATATCTGAGTTCACTCAGTAATATTTGTGAAGCATGCCTGAGGTATCTTTACTAAGTCTTTATGTGCCATATAGGGTGATCTGTTACAAATAGTACCCTATATAAAGGGATAGAGAAATCAATATCTCTACTGATACTGAGGTTACTACCTTGACCTAGTTAAATTTACGGACATAGTTAATGACACTTTATTGCATTCTAAAGCTCCTACCTCTCTCCCCATCATATCTGTTCAAAAGAACAATAATTACTTAGTTATTCTCACCACTATGGAAGACAGTACTATCATAGCAGTACTCGCATACTGTAATAAAATTGAAGCCACTATCAAGGAAATATTTCCTATAGCCTTAGTTTAGAAGAACTATAAGTAGAAGAAGTACATAGTACACAATGTCCCCCATTCTTACACTGATGCCTTGATAGAAGCTGATAAGTTCAGATAAGAAATTAAGCACTTCAACAAAGGTATCACCCTTGCACAGACCCTATATTAGCTGCTCTGAGAAAGCAATTATACTGGCAAACATCTATCCTCTCTAGTTATCATAGTCATTGATCATTGCAATGAAAAATGTATCCTCTAAGGACTTACACTCCTCACTCACATAAGAAGGGTTGAAAAGTACATTCCCTTCAACTCTACCACCTGCTGTACAAATTGTCAGGAATTTGGCCATCAGTAAGCCAGATGCCAAAACACCATACAATGTAAAAGGTATGCTAAAATGCACTACACCTCCTATCACACCTATAGACATGATAACTGTAAATAATAAGGACAACTTTATGATAATACAGTCCTCAAGTGTACTAACTATAAGGGATAACACACTTATCAAACCCCTCTTACCTGGTGTTCATCTAAGTGAAAGTATTGGTAGCTACCTATAAGGAGGAAGCTATGACCATCACTATAGATAGTGTTTGAGAATCTTGGTTCTTCTCATTACTTGCTTTATCTCCTTTTGTCTCTCAAGGGTAATCATGTTATAGGGTAGGGCTTTCCTTATTCTCTCTGTCTCTCCTCCCTTTGTTCTTTCTACACTATATCTTTATAATAGTATATTAGCTAGTTATTTTCAGGTTTACCTTACTAGGGATAGTAGATAGAAGGGCTTTTTTTGCAGGACCATGTATCAGTGCTTCTTTACTGTACTTGCATAGATGTGTATTTTATTATGATCTCTTTTCTTTTAGATTTTTTTTTTGAAGAGGGGGAAAATAGGTGATACACCATAGTTGTTGACTGCATGCAGATAGCCTAGTAGCTAGATTACCTAGTAGTTTAGTTATAAATATGAACTGAGTAATTATTATTATCATCTTTGTGAGGTAAACCTTACAACAACTAACTAATAGACTCTTACAAAGATACAGTGGTAAAAAAAGAACAAAGTAGAAAGAAGAATAGAAAAGGAAACTATACTCTACTAATATATATACCCTATAGATATAAAGGAGATAGAGAAAGTAAGAAAAAGAACTAAAATCATAGATACTACCTACAGTGATGGTTATAGCTTTAATTTTAGAGGATGATGATGATGATTATTCATTCTTCATTTTCTAAACTACTCTTTGTAGCTTATAGAAGAATCTATATATAGCCTAAGGCTATAGTGTATCTAAAAAAAGTCCTCCTCTTTCTTATAAAAACTACCCATTCATAATAATATCTAAAAAATATAGAAGGTAAAAGTGTAAGATCAGAAGAAGTATAAAACTGCATCTTCTCTATAATATATCCACTATTACTAGATAATGTAGAAACAGAGTAATCAGAAAGGTACAAAGGAGAAGGTAGGCATAATCCCTTAATAGGATGCTCACCTATAGAAGGTTCATTAAGCTATAAAATAGTGTTTACCTAGGGCCTATAGGAGCTGTATTAAATAGGAATAGAGGGGGGGGATATACAAGATATGGTTCTATAGGGGGGAACCCTTACCTGTACTTAGAATTTATATTTATCTAATCTATTCTTTATTCCTATTTTTGTTATATCTAGGTATTCTAGAAGATTTTTGATTAGTGATGGACTATTAAAGATTATAGTAAGCAGTAAGTTTTGCAGTAGGAAAAACTATTATTCTACTGCCCTAACTCAGCATTATTATACTATGTATTTCAAGGTTTCCAGTTCCTAGTAGTAGAAAGTGCATAAGAATTAGCCTTCTTTCTATAGCATATGTGCAAATAGATGAGAATTTCTGGCTCTCATTTGGAAAAGTTTAGTAGAGGTACTTCATAGCAACTAAAACATTAAGTCTTTATAGAGGGAAGGGTAGTAGATATATCCTTTTACTTCCTAGGTTTAAGACTTCTATTTCTCTAGTATGTCTTATTTTAAAGTTTGTAGCATTCATTTTTTACTGTAGAGGGATGGTGTAGCTTCTCCTAGTTATATGTAAAAGTGGTTAAAAGTCATATTCCTGTTTAGATATAGGAACAGTCTTCTAGCAAGCTTGTCTATATATAATACAGGGAGGTATCATATAGGTTAGTTAGCTTTTAAGTTATAGGTCAGTACTTATCTACCTACAAACTTATTTCTAATCCTCTTTGGTCCTATCTTAACCCTATATATATTCTAGTCTCTGGTTTTATCCTAAGTTAGGAAATTGTTTGGTAGTATTAATGTTACTAGGTGTCCTCCTAGGAGGTATGCTATTCTTAGGGTAAACCTTATCTAGATATACTAATATAAGAGGTCTAGTGGTAGGATTCAAGCCAAGCTTTAGAGTAGGGTAATTAGTATAGTGCTATAATATCCTATTATCTATCTAGCATATTAATTAAAGGCTATGTCTATCATTCTAGTGGTTCTACTATCCAGTTGGAAAACTACTTCCCTAAATATAACTTTTAGAATTATAATATATATGATTAGCTTCCTTACATTGTAGGTAGTCAGACCTTTTCCTTAAAAGAGATTGTATTATTTTCTAGAGTTTGAGGGCTCTATTGATGTGTTGTTAGAAATGTATGAAGAGGGTCCTTTTCCTATCTGTGAAATATTATATGTATTATACCAGGTCCTTAGGAGTGATTTTGTGGTTACCAAACTTTGCTTTCTTGTAGTCCTAGGGTCCTATTTATTTATTATATACTAGCCAGTAAACTACTTCAGTTTTGTCATATGAGAAGGTGATGTCCAATTCTTTTCCTTTACTTTTAGTTTCCTAGAACCTATCCTAGAGGAGCTTGTTTTTATAAGCCAATTTCTTTGAGTATTCAGTAATAGACATATCATATATATAACTCTTGAGGCTTTATAGAACTTGTATATTATAGAGTAGTTTAATGTATATGATAAACTGTAGTTATGAGAGTAGGGAGCCTAGTAGTATTCCAACTTCTTTAGTGAAGAACTTATCCAGTGCACCTTTATATTAGAGTTTTTATAGACCTTTATGACAGGAAGGAAATTATTTAGTGGATTAAATACTCTGTTATATCTCCTTCTTCTAACCTATCCCTTAGTTTTTTCTAGGTTATGTTGTCAAAGGACCCTTTGTATTGAAGAAACCTATGAAGGCTATAAAGCCTACCCTTTGTAAGATGTCTACTTCTTAGAATAGTCTTGATATAGCATCATCTATTCCTCTATTAATTTTGGAGGAGGGGGAATATATTACCCCTAAGGACTTTAAAAAGATATATAGTACCCCCTAATAAGTAAGCATATAGTTTCCTTAGCATTCTTAGATATTGTAACCTAGTACCTAGCTAGATTTATAGCTGTAATTCTTGCTTCACTTAACATCACAATATATAAAGTATACTAGGTGTTTGTCCAGACACTAATTTAACCTATTTTAGGTTAGAGGACTTATATAAAAGTTCTCTATAGAAAATAATACACCTTTTATATCAGAGTAGATTAGTACAAGAAAATACTATTATTGTTCACAACTATAATCCTTTTCCACACATCTAAATATTATGAGAAGGTTATAAAAAAAAATATATAATTATCTATATATTGCTAAAAAAATATTTAGGGTGAGGATGGGCTAGTGGTATAGATATTCTTGTTTCCTTCAGTTACTATTATATGGACAGGGTGTGTATACTCAATCAAGAGCAAAGACAATGTCATATACATAGGAGTAATATATTAGTAAGTACCTAGTCTAGTGGTATAGCTATCTTAGTGTCATTATATAGTAATATACAATGTTATGGGTTCAAATCCTGCTCACACTATACCTTAATACTATATTTCACTAGTTGGTCATAGGTTTTATAGTGTAAGTGAGTTTTCCCTAACTGTACATAGTTCTCTAATTACTGGTTAAGTCCATATAAGCGAATGTAACTGATAACCTCAATGGCTATATGAAGGTTACTCTGATAGTACTTAGCAAATGAAGGTACACACCTGATACTCCTATAATGTATAACTATGTCCTTGCTCCTAATCAAGTATAAATGCCTTATCTATATTACAAGTGATTAAAATGGGAAGTTCAATGTAGCTAAAAAAATACTTCTCACAATTAAATAATAGTATGTTGTATTTTGAGTCTACAAACCTCTATAATAAATATATAGTATATATAAGGGTTATATATTTCATCTACTATACTATAATTGTAGAGGTTACATATAAAGGTTGTACCTAGAAACAATCAACATGAATAAAACAAAATATATATATATATACACTTCATCTACTATATTTCTATAATACGAGGCCTGAAACCTATCTGGAATAATCTTTATCAACTTTCCCAAAGTAAGAAAAATAAATTATAACAAATTATTAGTCTATAGCATAATATTTTTATATGATATACTGAAGTACTCAGAATTTTATATACATAATAAATCATTTTTTTCTCAGCCTGTTACAAAGTTAAAATAAAAAAAAAATTAGGAAATGTTTAGTCGAATTAGTTGAGATAGTCATATATATTTTCTATAACTTTCTGATTATATTTGGATATGTAGAAAAGGATTACATAGTTAACAATAATTGCATTTTCTTTTATTTGTCCACTCTGACATAAAAGGTGCATTTTTTTCCACAGAGAACTTTCATACAAGGCCTCTGACCTAAAATATGTTAAATTTGTGTCTGGACAAACACCTGGTACACTTTTTGGATTGTGATGTTGAGCAAAGCAAGAATTACAGCTATAAATTTAGCTGGGTACCAGGTTGCAACAGCTAAGAATACCAAGGAAACCGTATGCTTATTTATTGGAGGGTGCTGTACAAATCTATGCCCAACAGAGTAAGCATGTATCTGAAGGCATTAGGGGGATCTATAAAGTATTAATGAATTTTCAATAAATTTATTCTATCTAAACTTTTAATTGAGCATAAATTTTCACAGTCGCATTGTGTGGTTGCGAATGTGTCGCGGTAAAATAATGGAAGTCGTCAGTGCGTCGCTGCCTTACTTAATCAAAAAAATGTCCGAATAATTATTTGCTACTAATGTACATGTACTGTATTACCCTTGTAATAGATCGTCGAGTCAACCCAGAGTGTAGAGACGAGATCGCGTCGCTTGAAGGGGATGTTTAGGCCGGTGTGGGGCCACTCTTCTAGTGTTTGCTCTTCTTTTTTGTTTTCTTCTTTTTTTCAGGGTTTTTTAGGGCATAGCTTAATCATGGTTGATCCCGCTTATTTCCCCTGGTCCTGTACCTAATTAGATTAAATATAAATTTGATTTCTCCCCCTCTCTCCACGAACACAGGGGAGCACCGTCAAACTTCTGCTAGTTCACATGTTTATTCTTCAGCTTCTACCACAACTTCGCTCTTAGTCCTCTTGCAACGTTGGGACGTTTCCGACCCAACATGGGCTTCCGCCTCGGTTCCCAAAAACTGAGAATCTCAATCTCGGGCAAAGAGACAGAGGGGATATGGTGCCGGTCATTAAGAACCCGGGTGATTTTGGTAAATTTCCACCAAACAGAAGTGTTTATAGTACCACCAAAAAACATACAATCCAATTTTATTTTATTTTTATTCAACTTAGAATTGTTCTATTTGATCCGCTCTATAATCCTTCGTTTTCAAGAATTAAAAATGTTAAGTCGTTGCCGAGTTATAAGAGTTGAAAATTAACCCACCTTGAAAAAAATTTTCTCCCCCCAATTGCTAATTGTGGCGGTGGATAGGTAAGTCTCCCTTGATAATTGCGGCGGGAGGTAGGTAAGTCACATAGCTGTCGATCTGCGTCCGTTGTTAGGATGAGGTGCTTGTGCGGTCGCACCTAATTTTTCGGTTTTACTCTCCCTCCAAAATCACTGCCGTACTTATTGTTATTCCGCAAGTACATGTATGGTGGATTTTCAAGACACGGAACAGCTGGGAGAGTAGAGACATGCATGTAACCATTTTTTGTTTTACATGAAATGTGCCCGGTTTTTCGATCGTGGCTAACCAAAAAGCTTCAGTATGATGTACTACATTGACTCGAGTTTTCAACTGAAACACGCCCACCAAAAACGTAGAACAGTCATGAATTTTAATGGATAAAAATAAGCTGTGTTACAGCGCAACTTCACTTCGTTTCCGCTGAACTCTGTAGCAATTTCTGATGGTTGGTCACACACAAAGGACGGGAAATAACAGGCACATTACGTATGGATGTAAAAAAGAGGACGAGTGACCAACAGTGTACCTGTACAAGTACTAAGTACATAGACCAAGGCACATTAATTTTGAGAAAAAAGATCTCTCGGTTATACTGTATTTAACACCATAGCTAGTTGCATATTTTGGCTACTTTAGAACTTTCTACGCTATATTAGGTATATTTTAAACCCCAATAGTAATTTTAGGCTTCTTGGTGTAGTGAAAGAATCTTAAACGTCATAAAAAAAAATGGGCAAAACTTGCTCTGACGGGAGCTCGTTATGGTATTATATGTAAATGCAGCAACCCATTTGAAAGAATGCACCATACCTGCCCAAAAATTGCCTTCGGCTGTAACCTTCTCTGTTGGGAGTGAATTTCTTTGTGCGGCTGTGTATCAAATATGCCAAACTCAGGATTTCGAGGGCCAAAAATTACTGTGAATGGAATTAGAATAAGGAGAGGTGCGGATTTTAGCGTCATCTATTCTTCATAGAATTAACTTTGTTCCCAGACCAAAGACACGAATTGATGGAAATATGAAATTTAGCGAGGTTGGGATGTGGCATCTGAAACAGAACCGAGCGCGGGAAGCGTTGTCGCCTAACTGTTACTCCATCGTTTAATTGATCGAAGAGATTACGAGCATATCTGCCTCACCTTCGCGCTCACACCCCACCCGGCATGTAGCTAGCTCTTCTCGCGTGACTAATGCGCTCCTTACTCTAAAGCTTCGGGTGAACGACAATTTCTCCTTTTCCTTTCTCGCTATCACTTTTGCTTTTTCGTATCCCCCTCTATGTCTTGTTTCTCCCTAGTGCTGCTCTGGGTTGGTGGGTTATGCATACTTAACTCCAAAGCTTCGAGTGCAGTAGCTGCCTTTTGTGGGGAAGCCACCGAACTCCACAATTTGCTGATATTGACGATGCCTTCTTTTGATGCTTTGGATTTGGTTGTTTTGGGATTTGTGTTCCGTTGTTCTTCTCTCAAATTGTGACGGTAGGCTGGGGGGTAATTTTGTATTTTCTCTTTTACTTTTATCTTCTCGTCAATTAACTAGTTTATAAGGTCAAGTCGAAATACTCTCTAAGCAGGTTGGGATGATTGTTTTTTTTTTCCTTTTCCTTTTCCTTTTCCTTTTTCCTTTTTTCTTTTCCTTTTCCTTTTTCTTTTTTTCTTTTCACGCATTAGTTTTCCCAAGTTTCTCCGACCCGCCCACCCAAGCGGACCGGACGGCTGCCACGCCCCCAAAATCGAAAATCAATCAGTTACTCGTAAATATCACGTCTGGATCAATTCCGCGATGTGTTATTGCATAATTAAACCTTCAGTGCCAACTTTGAAATTAAATTCTCCTTGTGTGCCCCATTTGAAGCAAAAGAACTCTGTTTTTAGCACTACCAGTTGCATCAATAAACAAGTATACTACGTATATGTACGAATCCAATTCTTCAATAAATATCGTAGAAAGCCCAATCTCATAGCGACTACGAGGCCCTGCATTTCCAAATCCAAGTCCAATTGCTATCTACTTCCTGGACTCTCTATGATTGGCGACTGAAGGTGGTCCTGCATTCATTCGTTATCACTCGACAATCGCAATCCACAGCATACTTTCGTAAAGCCAAGCAGCTCTTGAATTTGAGGTGACACTACTTTTAATGAGATTTAAATTTTGGGAATGGGTGCGCTTGGCTTTTACTACGCTACAGACGATTTTATTGATCTTTGTCGAGATTTCACCGAGCGTCACGAGTCACCACCCCCCCAATACCACGAGCTCGAAAATTGTTGCAAAAAAAAAAAAAAAAGCCCGGTACGCTCATCAGTCCTTCAGCCAGGGTCCAATTTTGCAATATTGTTGACATAAGGTGTGCAAAGTGAAACTTCGATCCCTTTTTGTAGGGTTTTCCGTGTACGACAGGCATTCGGGTGTGACTGCATGTTGGCGCTGAAAAGATATGTTAACGTCCCTGAGATAATGTACAACGGTGTAACAAAACTGATTTAGCGCTATACCCTTCTTGGATATGAGCGAAACTAGGATAGGGTTGTGTCACAATACGCACGGACGTGACGCCGACCGCTTTTTAATTTCACATCCTAGCGTCGGAAAATTCTCCACGACGTTAACTTTCGCATTTTTACGTGCTCCCATAAAACAAAACTACTTGTTACCGTCTCAAAACTTAGTACGTTAATTTTATTTTTTTCCTGAATTTCATATTACTTCACTTAATTACTAATATTGCTAAGATACAACTTAACTTGCGTACTTTTTCCTTGAATAGAAACGTGATGTGCGGTCCTTTGGCCTAAATATGAAAACTCTAAAAACCTTTTTATATATGATACTCAAAAAAGAAAAAACTTTTCCATATAAGATGTATATATATTTATATTATAACTTAGCTAGGGGAATTTGACTGTCCTAACTTCAAAACGAACCAAAAATTACCACTAATCCTCGCGCATATATTACCAACTCCAAACATATACCGGATCCTATTCCCATACTCCGATTCCCAACTACTTCTCCTCCCTACTCAATATTTGCAGCTTAGGGCTTTAAATCAAAAGACCCAAGTCCTTCAACAAGTAGCTTCCTCCCAACAATTCATGGAGTAACGCAGCGACGAGGATGAGAACTCCGTCCACGATTCCGCTGACCAGGAACAGAAGTTTTCCAATGATAGCAACCAAACCGCCGACGAGGGAGAGAACCAAGAAAAGGAGGCTACCGACTGTTTCACCAACTCCTATTAGCACATATATCAATTTTAATTTTGAGGGAATGTGGAACATACGCAATCCGTGTTTGCCCAGAAGTTCCTTCAAAGTGTAATTGATCTCTATCAAAAGCTCACAGAGAAGCTCGACGATGAGGTCAACATCCAAGAACTTGTGACCGCTGGGGATTTTTCCAATCTTCTCAATAGCGATATCGAACTTGTCACCGATGTCGTTGCAATAATTGCTGACACCCTTGGAGGAAGTAGTGTCTGAGGTTTATCAGTATTCCTTTTCTTTTGGGAAAAACTATAGCATTTCTCGCATAGGGGTATTGGAAAAGAGCATGAACAGGAAGAAGAAACTTACTGTAAACAGCATCAACTTCTTTAACTTCGACAATCAACTGTTTGATAATAACATCGACGTCTTCGAAATCTGCTCTGGCTTGAATATCCTTCGTCGCGGTCGGAGCGGAAACTGTAGATGTGAATTAGCTAGCTATTTCAAAAAACTCACAATCCCCATAACTGCAAAGTATTCCATGATGATCATACCAACTGAAGAAATAAGGAAAAAGAAAACGCTCAGGTAGGCGAAAATGGAAGTCTTCATTTTGACGGATGTAGAGAAAGTCTCAAAAAATTGATGAGAATTAGAATTAAAGAATGTTAAAGAACTCGGGTGTAGAGAGAACGAATGTTTTGGAGTGAGGATGAAAAAAAAGGTCGGTAGGTGAAGAGAATATCTAGGTTTATATACACATCTGGTTCTCCTATAAACTCGAAATTTTCTATCTTTTTCAGATTTCAGATAGCGCCTGCGGTAGTACACACAATGAAAAAATGTACGTCATCCTAACTCATACATTTGAAATTAAATGTAATGTGCCGAGCATGCATGATCAAATCCCGAACGAGAACTTTTTTTTTTTTTTTTTTTTTTTCCCATGCATTTCGTTAATGTACAGGGCAACAGGGGCCGAAATTGCCCCGTTCAGAACGGGAAATGCCCTACCGGATTCTCCGCAAGTTTTAATCTACATGATGGCTGGGAGATGTTTTTCGCAGTGGTGGAGATCAATGATACTCCGGTTCGGCAAATTTTGCTTGGGACTAACAGAGAATGTATGTATATGCTCACCGGAAAAATGGAAGGTGCAAAGACGGAAGCTCTTGTAACCCAGGGGCAACTCCATCAACTCTCTTTTGAATTTTGACTTGATTTTGTCTCATGCTTGTTGTACACTGTTCTCGATAAGGGTAGTACAAGTCAAACCAACGCGCAAGATATTGGACGTATGGGGTGTTTTCGAAGAATGGGAACTAGAACTCTCCGGATAACCCCGGGGCTCTTTTCACATGCATCAAGATTCTCATTTTAGCGAGCCAAATGATTAAGTTCACGGTACAAGTGCCGGTGCAGGGACTAAAGCAGGAATTTGTCAAAAATCTCTGGCCAATTGGCTCTCGGCGCCCTAGGTTTCGTGGGACTCATTCAGCTTGCCAGGGCTCAGAATACTGCCTCCGGAAATCGATTTGCGGAAATGCAGTGAGCAAAGCTGACCGGGGAATCCCGGGGCATATACACCTGTCTGTAGCTTTTTTTATAATATTTATACTATTAGGCAACTTACTTTTAACAAAACCTGTCATTATACCAATCATACATAGACATATACATGCGCATGTACGAAGTTGTATATATACGTTCCATAAAAATAAGCACGGTGGACCAGTTTACAACTGCGTAGAACCCTCTAAACTTCCTCTGTTTATTACTGCATTGTAACCGAAATGCAGCATCCAGTGACAATTCATCACGGATCAACCGATCCCGCTGCCCGTGCCGCTCTGCCGTCAGTATTCCACAGGGGTATTAATTATCGAAATAATGTTTAATCAACCTTTTTAGTTTTCCAGGAAATCTTAACGAAAACAGGGAAAACATTGAGTATACCTTGATTATGAACTTCGGGTATCTAAGGGCAAGTTAGAGTGTTCTCATATCGTGGCCAATGCAGAAATTATCCGCACATATGTCAAGTACCTGCGAGAGACTTCCGCTAGAGAATTCTTGACAACCGAAGATTTGAACAAAAACAGACCCGTAGTAGAAAGCTTTGGTATTGCTCCCTCAAGTCGTCCGAAGGGCTGTACCCACTCCCAAAAAGTAACGACAGAAAATTCCTCAAGTATCTCAAATCGGTGTACGCGATTGTCCAATAATAATTTTGGTCCTGTATGCAGAGGTTTACATTAGCTGAATTGTAAAAATACGAGATTTGGCAAAAAGAAGGCTAAAACGAAGCGATTGAATAAAAATAGAAGAGCAAAAAACGAAGTAACAGTAAACTTGATAGCAGCACATGAACCCAACAAAGCCCAAAAACATGGATCCACTATCATTAACGCTTGGGAACGGGAGATGTTCATAATATCAATATAGATCCTCGCTACGTCCTCATTCATCGTAGCATTGACCAGAAATATTAATTCCGGAATGCATGTGCTAACTTTGGTTGTAAAATTCGGATGAATTATCCTTTTCGATTCCGTTTACTCGTTGGGATTACAATTTGAACCGTGGCTTCCGGGATGCTCTTACAACTGTTGCGATGTGCAGTCGTAAAAGGATTTGTAGCCATCCCCGACCCGGCAATGCATAGGGCTTGCGCCTAATATTTTCTGCAGCCTTGAACTCCAGGGGGTACCTTGAAGTTAGACGATATTAACGTGGTTTACCGCGGCGGATTGGACCCTAATGGGCCATCTCCATCCTCTGTAGTCTGTGGTTCTTACGCTTGTAATCAATGTACCGAATATGGATGTTCCGGCAGGACAACGTCAAATTTTTTTTAGTGTGCAAGAGGAGAGCTCTAGTAAACATCCAAAAATAGACCTTTGTCCCACAGATGCTTTGAGCTACGGCGCGCGACTCGGCAGTATTATAGGGGTTAGCATCGTTCCGTGCAAAAACAGTGGCGCCTCCGAGAATTGCCAGTACATATTCAGCGACTGCGAGTCAAGTAATTGAGTAAAAGTCGGGAAGATATTTTAAGAATGTTGAGAGCTGGCGTTCAAAAAAAAAAAATGCTAGTTTCGAAAGGAGTCTCGCTAAACGCGACCCAATCACGGCGCGGCGGCAAAAGCGGAGCCATGTGTCCGGCTATTATGCAAGTTGCTACGGCTTAACTCTACTCGTAAGTACCGGAACATTGATTGTGGCAAAACCAGCCAAAACAAGGGTTAGGACCAATCGGAGACCTCAAATCCTCAGAATTTGGTGTGGGGATGTTCCGGTACATTACTCGCCCTCATATACAAGTACCTACCGTGAGCCTCGGTCTTTCGCCCTAATAAATAACCGACACAAAAAAGTTTGGTTTTACGTACCATAAGAGTGCAATTCTGGGCGAATCGTCAAATATCATGGATAATCACTCGAATGGTCCCGCGTACCTTCACCGGTGCTACGTGCCGTGATGCATAGAGCTGTACTTATTGTAGCACAGGTATGTGTATATGTAATTATGTACCCGAATATCCCCATCGAGTACCAACGGAAATTTTTGAAATATATAGTAAGGATATTCCCCATACCATTTGTATTATCCTTGGGAAAACCCAAGCCATCTGACGATTCCGATGCCACTGGTTTATCACCCACGTTCTCGCTAATGATAGTGGCCTCCTGACCCTTGTGCCGTGAAAAAGAAACTGCCCTCCTCTCAATTTATCCCCGCATCTTCTGCAAGTTTCTCGCAATGCATATGTATCTCTTGGTAAGGTGAGACACTGCAAAATCTCCAACCACACCGCCTTACCCCCTTTTCCGTGATTTTTTTCGGTAATTAGGCACTATGTAGCCAATCAACAACATTTTTCTCACGAGTTTATGATTCTCAATTGGTCGGTGACCTTCAGAGTACATGTAGATTAGAGTACATGCAGAGTATAGTACATGTACTGAATATCAGAGAAAATATGCGAATATTGCATTAGTTGCACCCCACAGACAGGGGGGAAGTGGCCAACACAGCCATCCAAACCAAAACCTATTTCAATTATTGGTCAGCAACTACCTTAGCATAATTTCTCTGGTACATATAAGTAAAGTACATGTACTCTACATTACATACATAATGTGGAAGATTTTGCGATCTCACCCTGTGTTTAATTCCGTCAGCTATTTTTTTAACACCGCGAACTAATCCTTGTCAAACATCAAGGTAAAGGAAAGTTGTGGGTTACACGTACCAGCGAGCTTGTGCCTCAACAACTTTGCTGCAATACCCCTGGCACCATCTTGTATCATGCCCGCGCTATCATCTCTCTCACTTCCTGTATTCTTCAACTGAAAAAGTTTAGAGCTCTCAACTAATTCCAGCAAACTTTATCCTTCCAATAAACAAAGGCAATATATTATAACCACGCCGACAAACATACAAGACCAGCAAAAACTGTACGATTTGATTTCTATCCTTCACACCGTCCCCTTCGTCTTATTAAGGAAAACCCTTCACTCTGGCACAACCTGCTCCCTTGCAAAGCTCTTCATCGGGTGTAGCCCCCATCTATCAAACATAGCCTTGTCTTCATCCCATCCCGAACATTCCGTGGTCAACATCTTCTCTCCTGTGAAGACCGCATTTGCCCCAGCCATAAAACACAAGGCTTGTTGTTCCTCCGTAAGCGTAATCCTTCCAGCAGCAAGCCTGATGATCGAGGCCGGCATCACACAACGAGCGGCGGCAACAGTTCGAAGAATCGAGGTGAAGGGCAAAGGCTTATTATCTCCCAGCGGAGTTCCTTTGATAGGAACCAAAGCGTTGATGGGCACTGATTCGGGATGAGAGGGCATTGTGGAAAGGGTGTGTAGCATTCCGATATGGTCTTCCGGTGTCTCCCCTAACCCTAGAATTCCTCCCGTGCAAACACTGATTCCGGCGTCTCGAACATTTGAAATTGTATTTAATCGTTCATCATAACTTCTCGTCGTGATAACATTGGGGTAGAATTCTCTCGAAGTATCAACGTTGTGATTGTAAGCAGTTAGACCTGCTTCCTTCAACTCCTTTGCCTGGTGTTCGTCGATCATTCCTAGCGTCACGCAAACTTCCATTCCCATTTCTTTGACCCCCGAGACCATTTCCTTGATTCTATTTAGGTTTGCCTTGCGGCCGCGCATGTCTCTCCAGGCCGCGCCCATACAGAATCGCGTGCTACCATTTTCTTTCGCAATTTTGGCAGCCTCAAGAACAGACTCGACGGTAACAATCTTGCTCGCTTTCAGCCCGGTGTCGTAGCGAGAAGATTGAGCACAGTATGAGCAGTCTTCGCTGCATCCACCGGTTTTGATGTTCATTAACGTGCACATCTGGATAGAGGAAGGGTTGTGGAATTTGCGGTGAATTCTACCCTAAAATAATGTCAGTTTCTTCTCTCTACATGGCAAACCAGGAAATTGTAAAGTTAGGCAAAGGAGACGATTACTTACAGCCGCAAAGGCAAGCTCTATCAAACCAGTATTATAGATACTTTCGATTTCAGCCTTTGTCCAATTGTTTCGAGGTACTTTCACTGCCAAGGCATCTTCCAAAGGGGAACCTGAAACCGACCGGAGGACTTGCGTGGGAGGAGGTGCAATGGCCTCATTGTTCTTGACCGCTGCTTCGGAGACGGCCGCAAAGCATCTCCTAGGGATCCTGATGATTGAAACGGTAGAAAAACCAGCTCGAGGGAAACGTATGACGCACATTCTGAAAGAAAGAAATGCGGATCCGATGGTTCGTGAAGCTTGGACAGAAGGTTGGAATATCGTGATTTGCGTATCTTGCGTGATGGAGGGGTAAAGCAGCTTTTCTGTTGGGGTTCATAATCCCTGCTAGGAGGGGTAAGATAATATCTACTCTCTGAGTGATGGAAAAACGGGATGACCGTCTAAAGAACGTAATTTTTCATGATGATTTTACGCCAACCCGCTGTCTGTTGCATGGAAATCCGGCTGAAGATCTCGGCGACGGTCCACATCGTGGGATGCAGAATGTGCTTCGGAGCGTCGAGCCAAGTCAACCGAGTTCTCAATCCCAACAGCCTTGCCCAAAAATCCCATCGATCCCTTGCTCGTCTCCTACTCTGTCACTCAGGTTTCCTGTTCCATCGAAAATTTAAATATGTATGCTTTTGAGAAAAATTAGCATTTATGTTGCTTCATAGGAGAAATTTGCCATATATTCTATGCATAAAGGGTAGATATCTTCCCAATTCTGAAAATAAACAGAGAAAACCGTCTTGTAACTAGAGTAGATTCCGTAGGATCGGATTCGTTCAGAATCTATGAATATTCAAAGCGTTTGAAAAAAAAAAAAAAAAAAAAAAAAAAAAAAA